>PVHP010055282.1:0-10307 GCA_004024765.1 Zapus hudsonius | reverse complement strand
CTCCCCTGAGTAGCCCCGCCCCTTCTAGCCTCTGTCTAGCCACCCTCTGCATAGTCCCGCCTCTCCCCGCCCCCCGCCTCGCTCTGCCAAGGCTCTCCAATCGCGTGCCGAGATCATCGCTCTGCCCAGGCGGTGGTGTCGATCTCCGCTCTAATTGGAGACCCGGGCCTGACGATGGCGGAGAAGACTCAAAAGAGGTGGGTTCGCGGCTTGACGAAAGCCTGCCTCGACTCCCCGCAGGGTGGCAGCTGCTGCCGGGCGCCAGCGGTGGGGTCTGCGGTGGCGGCTCAGCCGGTCCCCGAACCCCACGCCCGGCGTCCCCGGAGGGAGGAGATGCGAAGCGGTGCGGGGAAGGTTTTTGTTCTTCCTGGTCGCCGTCCTTCCGCGCCTGACGCCTGCGCAGAAGGGCTCGGGTTGCTTCTCCCGGGGTCTGCTTTGCTGTCATCAATTAAATTTAGTGTTTTTCAATCTGAATAATGGTCTTTATAAGCTAAAGAGCCGCGTGTGGACAGCTAGTGCGTTGTAGGATAACGCCTGAATCCTACAGGTACCTGCAGCTGCACCTCGCAGCTCTGCTCCCCACTGCACCCCAGCGATGTGTGCAGGTGGACAGGAGGCTGGGAACCAACTTCTAGTTGCTGCAAATTTAATTGTGTCCTGCCTCCCCGAGAAGTGTGCTCACTGTGGCCTAAGGAGTACCTGGGATCTCTCCCTTGGCCATCAGACTGGATACAGTTAGCCAAGATAGGCTCTCTCTCTCTCTCTCTCTCTCTCTCTCTCTCTCTCTCTCTCTCTCTCTCTCTCTCTCTCTCTCACACACACACACACACACACACACACACACACACACACACACACACACACACACGTCATGAGAAGCCTGGGGGAAAGCAAGTAAGTTGTGGCAGAAAATAATACTTAAAGCAAGACAGTTTAAAAAGGCTAGTTTATTTGACCAGAACTTAATAAAATTGCATATTATTTTAACACAAAACCCACTTTAAAAGAAAAACATCAGAGGCATGCCACTTAAAAATGGTGAGCTCCATCCAGGTGTGTCTTGGCACGCCTTTAATCCAGGGGTAGGAGGATCACCTTGAGTTTGAGGCCAGCCTGGAACTACAGAGTGAGCTCTAGGTCAGCCTGGCCTAGAGTGTGACCCTGCCTAGGGGTGGGGAATAGATGTCCACCATTCCTGGATGATATATGTTCTTATCATACTTTTAAGAATATAAGAATATATTGTGGGCTGGAGAGATGGCTCAGCGGTTAAGGCACTTGCCTCCAGTGCCTAAGGTCCCAGGTTCAATTCCCTAGTACCCACATATGCCAGACCCACAAGGTGGTGGTCCTGGCGCTCTCTCTCTCTCTCTCTCTCTCTCTCTCTCTCTCTCTCTCTCTCTCTCATCTCTCTGCTTGAAAATGAATAAATAAAATATTTTAAAAAAAAGAATATATTGTGATACTTGGCCACTGAATTTTGAAATTTGTGGAAGAAAAAATTTTTTGTAATTGTTTCTAGTTCTTTGTCAGGGAAGTGGATGTAATTTTAAAAGTAAATATTTGTGTTCTTTTGCATTTAAACTAGGGGACACTTTTCTGAAATATAAACATCAAGACACATGTTAAAGGATTTATACCATTCTGGCAGAAATACATTTTAGGTCCCTTTGTGTGTTCCTTATGAGTACTTTATTTATTTATTGAGTATACATTTTAGGTCCTTTTCGTGTGTTCCTTATGAGTACTTTATTTATTTTGTTGAGTACTTTCAATTGCATGTTAAGCTCATCTCCTGAATATCCTTACATACCTCAAACTGCATCTAAACTTCAACCTGGGGCTAGAGAGATGGCTCAGTGGGTAATCACTTACTGCACAAGCATGAGGGCCTGATTTACCTTTACCTTGATTCTCCAGCACCCACATAAATGGCATGACCACGCAAGCCTGTAACCCTAGTCCAGTGGGAACAGAGATCCAGTCACTGGGGCTGGCTGATCAGCCAGTCTGACTGAAAACAGTAACTGAGAATCAGTAAGAGACTCCATGCCAGGAAGCACGCAGATGAGCGAAAAGAGGAAGACAAACACGTTTCCTCTGGCCTCCACACGTTGCACACAGGTGCCACACATCTGCACACACGTATGTACCACACACTGCACCACACGTGCAAAAAAATGGAAGTAAATAATCTCTTTCTGAAATCTGCCCTCATTCTAGGCTGTCAGGTGGTGCCATCGGTCTTGCAAATTAGAATCCTAGGAGCTTTGACCGTGCTACCTGGCTGCGTTTTCTAGCCCTAATGGAGCTGAAACCGAGCAGCTGATTTTTAGCCTAGGAGTTTGAGTTCATACTCCATTGGGATCCTTCCTTCCCAGAAAAGAAACTGAAAGGTTGATGTTTCCCTTATTTCTCCTTACCTATGGTGATTTGAATGTGAATGTATGTCTCCCATAGCCTCAGAGGTGTTTTTTTAAATTGTCCATAATGAGTTACATTGTTTAGTGGGCCAACAATGAGTTGTTATCCCAAATTCTTCATTGCCCACCCTCCCTATCCCCAGTCAGCAGGATATCCTCCTCCGTGGTCCGTCTGGATCAGTCTTTGTGGTAGGGGACCATGAATAGCCTAGTATTCAGCCGGGTTCTCCTGACCCAAGTGTGTTGTTATTGAGGGGTGCCATGCCTCCTCAGAGGGTTTTTGATTAAGATTGAGCTGGTAATTTAGGTCTCCTGCTGGAGAAGAGGTGTGCCACCAGAGGCGGTGTCTGTTAGTCAATCCTTCAACATTCCTCTCACTAATCAGTCCCCAAAGACCTAAGCCACACAGTCAGGTTTCTGGCACAATGACCCCACTCCTCTGGTACCAATTTTCTGTCGTAGTTACTTTGCTTTTCTGGGATAAAGCATCTAATCAAAGTCAGCTGATGGGAGGAAAAGGTTTATTTTGGCTTACAGTCTTGAGGGGAAGCTTCATGATGGCAGGGGAAAGCATGTCATGAGCAGAGGCTGGACATCACGTCTGCCACAACAGGTGGAAAACAGCAGCAAGAGTTGAGCTCTGGCAAGGGGGAAGCTGGGTTATAACACCCCAAAACCTGCCCACAGTAACATCTCCTCCAGCAAGGCTCCACCTCTCAAATTGCCAGCAGCTGGGAAACAAGCATTGAAAACACATAAGTTTATTGGGGACATCTGTTCAGACCACCACAGATGCCAAGTAGTAGTCTTCCCAGATTCTCATTGAATAATCTTTCCCTTTTTTTTTCTTAGAGAGCTTCCCCTGAAGTTGTCTTTGTTCTCAAAGACTAAGGTACATATAGTTTATTGTCCTGATCTCTCTTCCTCTTAGCATATGTTGAAATATATTTCTAGCACTATTTTGTATGCTGCGGGCCTTCAGCCACTGCAAATGAACTCCAGATGCATACACCACTTAGTGCATCTGGCTTATATGAGTACTGGGGAATTGAACCCAGGGCCTTGGGCTCTGGGTGCAACTGCCTTAACCGCTGAGCCACTTCTCTAGCCCCCATTGTAGTGTTTTTATTATGGTTTTATTGTTAGGAAGCATATAGTAGTTAAACAAGTTGACTGTATTTTATTTGTCCTCCCAGATTCCATGGCTGTCATGGTCATTAACAGTATCTCATTCTTGCTCTTCTGCAGCTACCAGTATCAGGTTTTTAGCTATTATTCCAGAGATAGCTCATGAACATTCAAGTTATCGTGGGGATCTTGCATTTAAAAGAATATCATATATCTGCTTCAAAAAATGCAGCATTTTCTTGTTTTTAAAAAACTTGAAGCCCAAGCCTGGCGTGGTGGCGCATGCCTTTGATCCCAGCACTCAGGAGGCAGAGGGAGGAAGATCGCTGTGACTTGAGGTGAGCCTGGGACTGGCCTAGAGTGAGACCTTACCTCTAAACAACAAAAAACAAAACAAAACAAAAAAAACCCTTGAAGCCAGTAGAAAATGCCACTTATTTTTATATTGTCTACTGTATGTTAAAAGTGGTCATTTTCATACATGAGTAGAACTTCTGAAAGAAGTAATTAATATAGTAGTCATCATAGTCTAGAGTGCCAGCCCTTGCTGATGCAGCTTTGAGGCATTTCTTTAGTGTTTTGTTTTGTTTTATTTTTTTCAAGGATAGGGTCTTACTCTAGCCAAGGCTGAGCTGAAACTCACTGTTTTACTTACTTTAGCCAAGGCTGACCTGGAGCTCACTTTAATTCACATCTGCCTCCCAAGTGCTGGGATTAAAGGTATGTGCCACCACACCTGCCTTTTTAATTTTAATTTAATTAATTTATTTACTTTTGTGAAGTAAGGTCTCACTCTTAGCTCAAGCTACTGTGGAATTCACTGTATAGTCTCAGTAGTCCCAGGCTGGCCTCAAATTCACAGCCTTCCTCCTACCTCTGTGTCAGCGCAGAAGACACAGCTCTCGCCTCAAAGGGGATAAAAGATAGTTTATTTTGGAAACAAATATGAGTACCATGGTCCAGGAACACAGATTTAGGTTATCCCAATTACATATTCCAATGTGTTAACAATTTCATGAAGGTTTTCTAGTTACAGAACGAAAGAAAGCCATAAATCAAGGCACTTTTCAAATACATTGGCTGACCACCAGGTAGGTGGGCTACAGCAAAGCAGGGGTATCTCCACCATAAGCTTCAGATGTTTTCTGATGACATTCTTAGCCCTTGAGTTGGTGGAAGACAGAGGTCTGTCAGTACATTCCAAAATGGTCACACCTGATCAACTGATAGTCACCAGGATGTGAGGTCAGACACAGAGGTGGCCAGTAATGGCTATTGAGGGCCTATAGGTAGCCCAAGGTAACTTGGCTCTGACCTTGCAACATTCCTTCTCTCTGTGGTCACAGGAGTTCTCTCAGTCCATTCAGCCTTGTCTGAAGTAGGTGCAGCAGATGTGGTGCTTTTTTGAGAACTTGAATTCACATCTGCCCCCTGAGTGCTGGGATTAAAGTGTGTGCCACAACACCTGTCTTTTTAGTTTTATTTTCATTTATTTATTTTTGTGAAGTAGGGTCTCAGTCTTAGCTCAAGCTAACGTGGAATTCACTATGTAGTCTTAGGCGGACCTCCAACTCATGGTAATCCTCCTACCTCTGCCTCCCAAGTGATGGGATTAAAGGTGTTTGATACCACACCGGGCACTTTGGGACATTTCTGAGCCAAGACTATGATATTTTGATCTATAGAGCTGCAACTGCTTGATTTACCAGGTCTTAATAATTTACTTAAAATGCAAGCTCCTGGCTTAAGAGTTTCCAGGGTTTTAGTGGTCTTACAGAACTGAAATCCTTTGCTGTAATACTGGGAACAAGGCCCAGAAGTGTAGGCCTTTGGCCAAAGCAAGAGAAGAATAGGCATCTATAGATAAGAGTAGAGAAAATAGAACTGGGGCTGGGAGATGGCTCATTGGTTAGAGACTCTTACTTGCAAAGCCTAAAGGCCAGGGTTCAATTCCCAAGCTACCCACTTAGGCCAGGACACAAAAGTCAACTAAGCATCCAGCATTTGTTTGCAGCAGTAAGAGGTTGTGACACACCCATACACAAACACATTTGTGCAAACAAAACTAACTTTATTTGTAGGCAACATAATTATTTTCATGACAAATGCTAAGGAACCCACCCAAAAAGTGAATTTAGGGACTTTAGGGGACAGCTCAGACTTGTCTAGTGAGCATAAGGCTCTGGGTCTATCCCCAGCCCCACAGCAAGATACAAAGTTGATTTCTATATAGTTCTATCAGTGAACAACTAGAAATCTAATTTAAAAAAAACAGGGTATAGTATAAAAACAAAAGATGTGCTATTGCTATATCATAGAAGCTATGATCAGATTAAACACCCTGAATACTTTTGCTCTTAAGCATAGCTTCTGCAACCGTATTTTCAAAAAGGTACTGATTTATTTGACAGAGAGAGTATGGGTGCACCAGGCCCTCCTGCTGCTGCAAATGAACTCCAGATGCACGAGTCACCTTGTTCATCTGGCTTTACATGGGCACTGGGGAATTGAACCTGGGTCGTTCGGCTTTGCAAGCCAGCGCCTTTAAGCCCTTAGCCATCTCTCCAGCCTCACACCAGTATGTTTGATCCTCTCCGTGATGAGCGTCACCTTCTCTTCTACAGTGTGAAGATTGCTCCTGGAGCAGTTGTGTGCGTGGAAAGTGAAATCAGAGGAGATGTGACTATAGGTAAGAACATACCTGGGGAACTGATGTCATGTGACCTATTCAAGTGCTTCACTTTGGCATTGTCTTCTGTGTCTGTTTCGCTGAGGTCCCAGTTTTTATTAGAAAAGAATGTGTTTTCTCCTGGGAGATGCTGAATATTTCTATTTTCTTGTGTGTGTGTGTGATGTGTGTAGGTAGGTATAGTGTGTCTGCAGGTATGAATGTGCATGGTTGTGAGGACCAGAAGAGAACGGCAGGTGTTTTCTATCACTTCTACCTTGTTTCCTTGAGATGGAGTCTCTCACTGACCTGGGAACTGCAGAGCTGTTTTTTTGGTCAGAGTAGCTGATAGGTGATCCCCAGCAATTCTCTTGTCTCCTCTCCACATAGCCACACCAAGTTGGTTCTCCCCCCCCCCCCCCCCCCCAGGTAGGATCCTGTTCTAGCTCAGGCTGACCTGGAATTCACTATGTATATATATATCAGGGTAACCTCGAATTTACGGTGATCCTCCAACCTCAGCCTCCTGAGTGCCAGGATTAAAGGTGTGTGTCAGCACGCCCAGCCTTTGTGGCGAGCTCCTCGAGCATTGTCTAAGGTGGAGTTGTTTCCCGGCTCCCTGCAAGCCTTCACAATTGATTTTGAGGTGGTGTTAAGTCTAGTCATGTCATTATAAAGGGAAAGCAGTGATAGTATTTACTGAGCTGGAATTACTATTTTTAAAAAAGATCATATTCATTTTACTTCAAACCAGTTTTTACTACGTAAGAACTATTAAGCCAGGCATGGTGGTGCATGCATATAATCCCAGTATAGGATGAGGTAGGAGGATTGCTATGAGTTCAAAGCCAGCCTGGGCTAGAGTGAGTTCCAGGTCAGCCTGGGCTAGAGTGAGATCCTGCCTCAATCCAAGAAGAAAAAAAAAATCACAGCACTCATGATCTAGATTGTGGTGCAACACAGTGCACCCTATGAGAAGATTCTGTTTTGGAACACCTGAAGCGGTTACTCCTTAGTGGGTTTTTAAGATAAGCCAGTAAGTATGCCCTTTCCTCCCTTTGTAAAATTAGCTAGTGGGCTGGAGAGATGGCTCAGCAGTTAAGGTGCTTGCCTGCAAAGCCTAATGACCTGAGTTCAATGCCCAGTACCCACATAAAGCCAGATCAACAAAGTGGTGCATGCATCTGGAGTCCACTTGTTGCTGCTGGTGCACCCCATTCTCTGACTCTTCTACCCCACCCTTGCGAATAAATGAATAAAAATATTTAAAAAATAAGCTAGTAAGTCTGCCCTTTCTCCCTGTGTCTTAATGGAAGCGAAGCTCATTTTGTTCCTGGGACGTACTGTTGGGATTCTCCAGATACTCCATGGGTGATGCCTTTGTTCTTGTTGGCGGCTGTGTGTGAGAATTCAGCCGCCTCACCATGAGAATCAGCCCAGTCTTGCGCTTGCCTCCTTATTCCACAGGGTGGCACTGTGCACACTTCTGAAGAGACACCTTCCTGCCTTCCCCAACATCATGGAATGATGAAAAATTTAATCCACTCTTTGGTCCCTCACAAAATAAATGTTACCAACCTGAAGCTGGACCACTCTCCTGAGTCAGCGCCTTTAAATAGCCCTTCTCTGTCTCGTAGCTAGGACTTGGTCTCTCGTGTGACACTGAGCGGCAAGGGAAATTGGAAGAGACATTCTTAGCTGGTAGTCTGCCTTTCTGCTGCAGAGAACGAGGAGAACGGGCATCGGTGACATGACTATTAGCACCTCGTCCAGCGTAGGCTTGTCTGCCGCCTAGGCTTGTTGAAAGTGCCCAGAGTTCATGCTGCTGCTCTTGAACAAATCTCTACTTCCTGGGAACCCCTGCTTCCCAGCAGTGCATGCCTTCAAAGAGGAAGTCCTCTCTGTTCCCTCTTTAATGTAAGAAGTCTAAGCCTCCATTCGGTCTAGGTATGTCATAAAACCAGTGAAGATCGTGCCAATATTAAGGAACTTTGTTGGAAAATATGCCCCGTTGATTTATTTTAAATTGACAGAATTTAGAAAGTGACGCCGTTTCTTTTCCATGCTGTTAACCTTTTGTCCTTGGTGTTACTGAACCACGTGGAAACTTGTTGTGAGGAGAAGTCACAGGGTTACTCCTTCATTCCGGTGTTCTCCTACAGTCTCTTTACTCGTTCATTCTGGTGTTCTACACTATCTTTCCTCATCATTTTCTACATTTTTATGACTTTCATCATGATTCATGATCCACGCCCAGCTTCTTTCTCATTTTAAACAATCAATATATAATATCTATTAATTAATACATATGTAGATAGTATAGGTATAGCCACAGGCATAAATATACACACAGATATGTGCCTGTTTCATACTTGAAATAGCCTGTTTCTTACAGAAGTTTTTAAAACAGTAAAGACTTTGTCCTATTGCTTTCTTGTTGCTGTGACAACAGAACTCCTGACAAAACCAATTTAAGAGCAGGGCCTGGTGGCACACACCTTTAATCCCAGCACTCTGAAGGCAGGAGAAGGAGGATTTCAGTGAGTTCAAGGCCACCCTGAGACTACATAGTGAATTCCAGGTCAGCCTGGGCTAGAGCGAGACCCTATCTCAAAACAACAACAAAACAAACAAAAAACAACTTAAATAATGGTTTCTTTGTTCTCACAGTTTAAGAAGGGATACAGGGGCTGGTGAGACAGCTCAGAGGTTAAAGATGCAAAGCCTGATGGTCTGAGTTGGATTGCCCAGCAGCCATGTAAAGTCAGCTGCACAAAGTGGCGCATGCATCTGGAGTCTGTTTGCAGTGGCTCGTTCATTCTGTCTTTCATATAAATAACTATTAAAAGAAGAAGAAGGGACACAGTCCACCATGACCGGGAAGGCAGGAGCATGAGACACCTGGTCACATTGCTTCTATCAGCAGCCAGGAAGTAGAGAGCAGACTGGAAGCCAGGTGGACAGGAAATGGAAGTTGGCTATACAAAAACATCAGAGCGTACCGCCATTAATTCACTTCCCCCAGTGAAGTTCCAACTCTCCTAGAGCTCATGTCTCAATCTTCCCAAACACTGCCACCAGCTGGGGACCAGATGTGTTTGAACCACATTCAAACCACAACCATGGACACTCAGGCTCTGGAGGTTCAGGATTAAGCACCGCTCTTGTTTTTGGTTTTTTCCTGTTTTCACTATGCTGTGCTTTGTAAAAAAAAAAAAAAAATTATCTTGCTACCTTCCCTAAATGTTGAAATTATGTAAGTAAAAACAGTAATTTTTTTTTGAGGTAGGGTCTCACTCTAGCCCAGACTGACCTGGAACTTACTATTTGTCTCAGGCTGGCCTTGAACTCGTGCTAATCCTCCTTCCTCTGCCTCCCAAGTGTTGGGACTAAAGGCGTGCATCACCATGCCTGGCTAAATGTACTTTTTCATTATATATGTAGAACATATATAGATATATATAGTGGTGTGGGGGTCATGTGCTGAGATATACCCTCAGCCCACGTTACATTTATTTTAAGAAACAAATCCGTCTTTAAAGCAGGGAAAAGGTTCAGAAGCGGGTAGTTAACCCGATGTTCCGTCTCCCACAGTCTTATCTCAGTTTGTCCCGCCTGTTTCCCATCTCTCTTCCATACTCAAGCCTTATGTTTCTTTAACTGCGTATATAAATGTGGGAATTTTCCAGAATTTGTATTTCAAAAATCATTTCTGTCATTGTTATATTTGGTATAAATTATCTCCAATCTTTTGGCAGCTGCTTGCTTTTCTGAAATAACACATCAGATCTGAAACCTCCTGGGAGATCTAATTATAAAGTTTAATCAAAGCTGAGAGTGGAGATAAGCTATGTGATTGCAGCTCTCCCCACCATGTCTTACTTTTCATTTTAAGGCTCTTATTGTTTTTGTTTTTTCTTAGGTTGCCAGAATCCTTGATTTCAATCTTTTTCTGTTGTGCTATGGAGTTAGAGATTTAAACGCTTAATAAACTCTGCTTACTGAGGAGTTTGGTAGCATTAAATAGAAATGTGAATTAATTGTTAGACTCTTCAGCCGTTTTGTGGAACTTTCCATCCTTCATATTT
>PVHP010055281.1:0-10189 GCA_004024765.1 Zapus hudsonius | reverse complement strand
GAAATGGCTCAGTGGTTAAGGCACTTGCCTCCAGTGCCTAAGGCCCTGGGTTCAATTCCCCAGGACCCACATAAGCCAGACCCACAAGGTGGTGGTCCTGGTGCATTCTCTCTCTCTCTCTCTCTCTGTTTGAAAATGAATAAATAAAATTAAAAAAGGAATCAATAAAAAAAAAAGTAATGGAGTCAACTGACCATAGTCTAAAACCACGAGCCAAGGTAAATATTTCCTCTCATCTCAAGTATTTTTTTAAATTTTTATTTATTCATTTTCAAGCAGAGATGAGAGAGAGAAAGAGAGAGAGAGAGAGAGAACACCAGGGCCACCACCTTGTGGGTCTGGCTTATGTGGGTCCTGGGGAATTGAACCCAGGGCCTTAGGCACTGGAGGCAAGTGCCTTAACTGCTGAGCCATCTCTCCAGCCCTCATCTCAAGTATTTTGTCACTGTGTTCCAAAAGCTAACACATGCCTCCAAGCCTTGTTAACTGTATTCATCTTTCACCAATGTTTGTCTTTTTAGGACTATATATTCTGTTGTTGAGCCAGACCATGTCTATCCAGGGCCTCCTGCCACTGCAAACAAACTCCAGATGAATGCATCACTTGGTGCATATGGTTTTATGTGGAACTGGGGAATTAAGCCTAGGCTGTCAAACTTTACAAACAGGCACCTTTAACCACTGTGCCATCATTCCAGCCCTCTTTTCCCTTTTCTTCTTTTTTTTTGAGGTAGGGTCTTGCTCTAGCCCAGGCTGACCTGGAATTCACTCTGTAGTCTCAGGCTAGAGAGTGACGATCCTCTTACCTCTGCCTCCCGAGTGCTATGGGGGAAAACCATTTGGTCTCTAATTGGACTGGAGGTCCATTTCACGGAAAGGAATGCATGCCTGGTACTGAAGAACTAGTCAAAAGCCTATGGTGGGGGAAGTCATGAGCCCTAGGGGAGTAATGCCTGCTGTTGTCTGGCTAAATTCATATATTATGCCTACCAAACTGCATTATAAGCATTTTTAATGTGTATACCCATATGTTAATACTACTCTCACTTTTGGTTAGAGAAGCTTCTCTTTTCCAATGGCAGTGACCACCGGGATGACTCCAAAGGCACCATAGTGCTGAGAAGTGACAGTGGAGTGTTCAGCACTGGGACATCTCTATCACACTTCCTGAGGCTCAGGGTCTATTGAGGAAGAGGCGGAGGAAAGATTGTAAGAGCCAAAGGAAGGGGAGGACTGCTTACAATGCAAACTTCCAGACACAAAATGGCCTTGATATTCATGACTTCACAGTATCTGACATTACCTACAGAAGACCTTCATAATAGGAGGAAAAGATGCTGACATTGAAACAAAATAGAGGCTAATTGAGAGGGGGAGGGGAGATGATAGAGGGTAGATTTGAGAGGGGAAAGCAGGAGTAGGAAAGGCATTATCATGGTTTATTGGCTGTAATTATGAAAACTGTCAAAAAGTTAAAAAAAGATGAGTTTAATAAACATTTACTTTATAAAGCACTCAATCCCAAGTATTTTATGATCACAACACAATAAACTAAGAAACAGACCTTTCCCCCAACTGTAATAGAAAGATTCCATCAGAAGCCAGCGATCATTTTATTCTAGATCCTTCCCCCTTGTCCCTGGGGATTGGCCCAGGATCAGGCTCACAACCCAAGTCCCAGTCATCGATCCATACTTGACCTCACATAGGCCAGAACCTTTACTTGGGTTTGGTAAAATGACTCCAGATAGATCAAGGGTCAGTCTCTGGTGTCAGTGTGGGTGGAGCCAGCTGGATGGTATGTGACCTCCCCTGTGGAGAAAGGTGGTTCAAAAGAGAGACATGGAGGACAGTCTGTGTAGGCTTCAGGTGTCTGGTTTTCCGTGTTGTCTAAGCTAATGCTGGATTTGAAAAAATAAGCATTTATTTATTTGTGTGTGTGTGTGTGTGTGTGTGTGTGTGTGTGTGTGTGAGATTATGGAAGCCACAGGGCCTCTTGCATGCAAACTCCAGATTCACGCACCACTTTGTGCATCCTGATTTACGTACTAGGGAATTGAACCCAGACTGGTAGGCTTTGCAAGCAAGTGCCTTTAACTACTGAGCCATCTCTGTGGCTCCAAATTTTTGAATATTTTTGGTCACTTGAAGTTAAATCCCTAGTAATATGGCTCTTTGTATCCTAAGTGGAGAACAGTTCTGGACAATAACCACAAAGAGGAAGTGAGTTGTTCATTGTGATGTGCTTGACCAACTCCTTTCATCTGAGTTAATAAGTAACCAGCTCTCCAATCATCCACAATGCAAATGAAATCATTAGAAAGCTATAATTAGTATCCAAGAGAGAAACAAGACTGAACAGAAGCACACAGAACATGAGACCCAATGACAGACATTAAGAAATGAAAACACTGTGAACTAGACTTTGTAGTTTTTTCATTTCCAGCTAAAGAAGTTTTTTTTTTCCCCCACATTTTACCACTCTAGATAGCTCTTATAGGTCTGGCCTGATCATTTGAAAAATTAAAATAAGTAGAATCCTAGCCAGGCTTGGTGGTGCACGCCTTTAATCCCAGCACTCGGGAGGCAGAGGTAGGAGGATCGCAGTGAGTTCCAGGCAAGTTTGAGATTACATAGTGAATTCCAGGTCAGCCTGGATTACAGCGAGACTCTATCTCGAACCCCACCACCACCACCAAATAAAAAGTAGAATCCTCACAGCTCACAATGAATTGATCCCAGGGGCTCTATTCCTAGCCCTCTTCTCTGGCTATGACCTTGCTGTCCCTTACAGATGGCACAGCAGTTAGTGGCCATTTTATCCTAAAATCACTAGCAGGATCTTAGTTGTTATAAAGTTGTTATAAAGCAGTTGCCGCCTCATCATAGTTGACAGAAGACAACTCCTATGGATGGAGCATGCATCTGTCTGCCAGCACGCTTCCCCACTGCTTTAGGTGGCCTCATTCTTCCTTGGTGGTATGAACATGGTCAAATCACAATGAAGTCACTGTGTCAACACTAACGAAAAGGAATAAGATTGGGGGGCGATGAAGGAAAAGGCTCTCTCTCATGACTGTCTGATACACTATGACAAAAAACTGCCAGAAGCCAGGCATGGTGGCACACGCCTTTAATCCCAGCACTCAGGAGGCAGAGGTAGGAGGATCGCCATGAGTTCAAGGCCAGCCTGAGACCACATAGTAAATTCCAGGTCAGCCTGGGCTAGAAAGAGATTCTACCTAGAAAAACAAAAACAAACAAACAAAACAAACAAAAAAGGCTGTGGGAAGAAGCCAGGCATAGTGGTGCATGCCTTTAATCCCAGCACTCAGGAAGCAGAGGTAGGAGGATTGCTTTGAGTTAGAGGCCAGTTTGGGACTACAGAGTTCCAGGTTAGCCTGGGCTAGAGTGAGACCCTTCCTTGAACATAAGCAAATAAACAAACAAAAAAGTTTGTGGGAGGCCTAGGGAGATGGCTCAGCCATTCAAGTTGCTTACTTGCAAAGTCTTTGACCTGAATTTGATTCTCCAGTACCCACATAAAGCCAGATGCACAAAAGTGGTGCATGTGTCTGGAGTTTGCATATTCTCTCTCTCTCCTTACAAATAAATAATTTTTTAAAAAATGTAAAAAGAAAGGTTGGGATCTATGGCAATGGTCGAAGCACAAAGAAGTTGTGAGCCAGCACCCAAGGCTCTAGGCTGCAGCAGCTAGGCCGTCCCTCAGCTGCGCCCATCAGAGTGCATCCTGGCTGGCACAGAGTAAGCAGCCTTATCATATCTTAATCAGAAGCACAGCTCATTCTCTATTTTCCCCACTCCTGCTCTGCTCCTCGTCTTCATTTTCTTCTTTCATTTGCGTTTCCAGGTGCACAGTCCACCCCTGTCCCCTCCTCCCTAATGCAATGCACCCTCACCAACCTGTTTCCACCGCCTTCCTCCATGGGTGCAATTCAAGCCCTATGCCGGCTCTTGGCCAACAGGGGCAGGTACCCAGAGGAGGCGGAAGGCAAAGGAAGCTGAGATGGGGTGTGTGTTCTTCTGGTTCCTGTCCTGGGACGAAGCCTCCCTCTGCCTGCAGTCCTGTCAGGACACAGCAACCCCTTATTCAGTGGCTCTGCATAGATTTGGAGCAGTTGATGGCTTTCCTGCTATTCTTCTTCCTTTCCAAAGGCCACCTGCACTGTCTCCTGTGGGTTTTCCTAAACCTCGCTTACAATACAGTCCCTGCATTGGTTGTCAATTGTTGTGTAGAGAATTAATTATTTAAAAAAATGAACCTTTCTGGCGTACCGGGGATGTAACTCAGTTGGTAGCATTCTTGCCTAACATGCACAGAGTCTTGGATTCAATCCTGGCATCCACAGGGCATAGCGGCACCTGCCTATAATCCCTGGATTTGGGAGGTTGAAGCAACAGGATAGCTGAGAGTCTGAGGCCAGCCTGGTTACAGTGTGAGATCCTGGCATAAAACATTCTCAGAATTTTTTCTTTCTAGAGGTTGACATCAGGTGTTTCCTCCATTGTTGTCCACTTTATTTGCTGAGACAGGGTCTCACCCTTGACCCAAAAGCCTGCCAATTTGTCTAGTCTAGCTAACCAGCTTGCCCCAGGGATCTCCTGTATATGTCCTCCAAGTACTGGGATTACAGATGAACCATTATCACACCCACCTGGCATTTATAGGGGTGCTGAGGATTCCAACTCTGATTCTCACACTTGTGAAGCAAGTACTTTATACAGTGTGTGTATATATTTGTGTGTATATGATGTGTGTGTGTGTGTGTGTGTGTGTGTGTGTGTGTGTGTGTGTGTGTGTAGGTAGGTAGGTAGGTTGGGGACAGCCTCTGTGTTGTAGTCAGCTTTCTAGTTGCTGCACAGAAAGAACCCAAACAAAAGCGGCTCGTGGAGGAATGGGTTTATTTGGCTTATGGACTCGAGGGGAGACTTCATCCCAGCAGGGAAAACGATGGTATGAGCAGAGGGGAGGACATCACCTCCGCCACAGCACTGGAAACAACAGCAGGAAGGTGTGCCAAACTCTGGCAAGGGAAAGCTGGTTTATAACCCCATAAGCCTGCCCCCAACAACACAGCTCCATCGAGGTTATAAAATCTAAATTGCCATCAGCTGAGGATCAATTACCCAGAACACATTCATTTGTTTGTGGGGGACACCTGGATCAAACCATGACACTCTGGGTGTTGTTTCTCTCCTTCCACCTTGTTTTGAGATAGTCTTTTGCCACTATGAAGGCCAGACTAGCTGGCCTATGAATTTGGGGATTCTCCTGATCCCACCTCCCCTTGCTGTAGGCACATTGTGGTTAGAGACACATGTGCCACTTGGCATGTGGGGATCTGAGTTTTGGTTGACAGGCTTGCAGAGCAAAAGCACATTTAACCACTGTACCATCTCCCCCAGCCCCCAAACCCAAAATACTTTTTAAAATGATTATAAGAGTTGGGTAGATATCTCAGTGGTTAAGAGTGCCTGCCACTTAAGTGTGAGGACCTAGGAAGGCCTAACACTCCCTGAGTTCAACTCCCAGGAACCGATGTAAAAAGCTGGGCATGGCCACATGCATCTGTAACCCCAGTTGGTGGGCAGACTGGCGCTCACTGATTTACAAAGCAGCTCTGGGATGAGGGAGAGACCCCCACTGCAAGGAAGTACACGGGTAAGCCATAGAGTAGGGCACCCAAAATTCTCTTCTGTCCTCTACACACATGTGCATGGCATGCTAGCATCTGCACATACACACATACACTACTTCACACACATGCATGCCTGCAAAAAATTTTAAAATAAATAGAGATGCAAGGGTGCTATCATTTGGAAATTGCAAAAAGGCTCGTGTGTTAAAAGACCTGGTTCAGGGTGGTGCTATTGGGAAGTGGTGAAACCTTGAAAAGGTGGGGCTTAGTGGTAGGTCTTTGGGGACATGCCCTCGAAGAGAAGTGTGGGATGCTAACCACTTCCTGTCGTTCTCTTATGCTTCCTGGCTGATGAGTGAGTGGTCTGCTCTGCCAAGAGCTTCCACCATGATGTGCTGCCACAGGCCCAAAGCCATGGGACCTAGAACTTTGTTGGAACTGTGCCAGAAGCAGTTTGTGTGAGCGGCTTACTGTATTCTGCCTGCCTGTGTCCTGGGAACCTCTGTAGGGTTGCTTTATGTAAAGATGGATTGGTGTGAACAGATGGAGATGGCACAGAAAGAAATGAAATCTTTGGGCCGAAAATGCTGCCTGTTCACCTTCAATTGTTTGAGAGATTACAACCATTGAGATTGGGCCAGGTGATCTGCATTGGAACAACAGGAAGAATGAGGATTCTTTGAAGTAAGGGGCCTGCATGCTTTGTTCCCCTCTGGATTAATAAGTTGGTAGCCCACCTGGTTCTGTGGAGTAAGAGAGGGTCATTGGATTTGCAACAGTTTTGTTTTTGAAAAATGGCCATTGGCAGTGTGAAGCAGGTGTGCTAGATTGCCTGTGCAGAAGCCGATGGAGCCATGAAGGTATGAACTGTGTGTTGAAGTGGAGAACCAATGAATTCCAGGACTATGGATGGCTGCCAAAGTGAGCTGACAGCACTGGAAGTTTTCCCAGACTGAATAGCCGGGCTGGAGGGGCGGAATCAAATCTCCAAGAGACTGATTAGAATTATTGAACTTGGAGTTTGAGATTGATGCTGCCCTCCTTGTTTTAAATCTTGTATTGGTTCAATCTCATGTCTCATGTTTTGCAGTGTGAGTGTTCTGTGCCATTGCGGATTTATTTTTTGGTATTATGGCTCAGTTGAAAGCTATGGGGACTTAGGAGTTGAACTGAACACATTGTATTTAAATCGTGTATGATTATTAGTTTGTGAGGGCCAGGAGTGGACTGTCATGGTTTGATCCAGGTGTCCCTCACAAACAAATGAATGTGTTCTGATTGATCAGTCCTCAGCTGATGGCAGTTTGGGTTTTATAACCTCACTAGAGCTGTGTTGTTGGGGGCAGGCTTATGAGGGTTATACACCAGCTTCCCCTTGCCAGTGTTTGGCACACCTTCCTGTCATTATTCACAGTGCTATGGCGGAGGTGATGTCCACCCCTTTGCTCATGCCATCATTTTCCCTGCCATGATGGAGTCTCCCCTTGAGGCCATAGCCAAATAAACCTATTCCTCCACAAGCTGCTTTTGCTTGGGTTCTTTCTGTGCAGCAACAGAGTAAGTTGACTACAGCACCATCTTATTCTAGTGGGCAACCAAGAGCCTAGGCAATGGTCTGTAATGTTTTGGAGGCCTCAGGAACCTCCCTGGCCAACAACTCACTGGAAGGTATTCCCAACTCTGGCACTGAAGTTTTTCTAGTAACAATCTATAGCCACTAGTTGTGCCATTATCCAAAGAAGTATGTTTCCATATGGCTTATTCTAAACCTCTTAAATTTTGACTAACCCTCCTCCCACCTCTCTTACTTAATCTATTCCCCAACCCCCCCTTAGGCCATTGCTCCCCTAGTAATTTGTTCATTTTTTTTTAATTTGGGGAAGGTCATCCTCTTCGACCGAGTGTGCAGCTTCAGGAGGGACACACATGGAGCGGTGAGGGAGGAAGGGGACATCCACCTAGTCAGCCAGATCAGCCGAATCAACTCTGGTGATCAATGGGGTGACAGATGTCGCAGCCAAATTGCCCTCACATTCACTTTAAAAAAATTTATGTTCATTACTTATATACAATACCCTCTCTTTAAGTCCCCCCTCTCCTCCCTCCCTTATATCTCCCATCTAGCTTTCTGCCTAGACTATTGACTTTCACTCCAACTCACATACAAGTCTAAGCATTTGTAGCTAGGATCCACATATGAGACAGAAAATGTGGCATTTAGCTTTCTGGACCTGAGTTACCTCACTTAGTATAATCCATTTCCCTGCAAATTTCATAAGTTCATGTTTCTTCAACCACTGAATAGTGTTCCATTGTATAAATGAACCACATCTTCATTATCCATCAGTTGAGGGGTATCTAGGCTGGTTCCATTTCCTAGCTATTGTAAATAGAGCTGCAATAAACAAATATCTCTAGGGTAGTGATGGATATATGCCAATGAGTGGTATAGCTGGGTCATACTGTAGCAAGGTGAGCTGAGGATTAGAATTTAGATAATGCCCAGCAAAAATTCCAATGCATCTCAAACTTTAAGGAGTACCCAAATTCTTGTCTACAAAGTTAAAAAATTAAAATCATAGATAACCAGATATTAAGGTATAGTGGGAGATTTTATTTAAGGAAAATGGGAAGTTACAGAGTTCTCCAGCCCCCAGTGTGGGGAGAACACGTGGCAGAGGTTTTAGCCAAAATCTATGCTGTTTAACTAAACAGGCAGGAAAAGAAAGATAATAGAGGGCTCCCACCATGAGAAAAATGGTTCATGTGGGGAGTCTTTACGCCCCCCCCCCAACCCCAGCCTTAGGCTGGGGTGAAGGTTTTTACCTGGAAAATGAAAGTTCTCCTCCTAGGATGCCATGTGGAAGAGAGACTGGGCTTTGTTTTAGGGAAATTTGTAAAACTTCCACTAGGTAAGTCAGAGAGGTAGTTGATTGGTCTATACCTGACCAATCAATTTTCAGCATCTAGGTTTGAGCTCTGGCTAGAGACACCTCCCACTCAAGGGGAGGGAGTCTATGGAACTTGCCTAAACTGTCATAATATGGTAAATCTATTTTCAGCTATCTCAGGAACCTCCACACTGCTTTCCACAATGGCTGTACCAGTTTACATCCCCACCAACAATGTAGAAGGATTCCTATTTTTCTGCATCCTCTCCAGCATTTACTGTCATTTGTTTTCTTGATGGTGGCTATTCTGATAGGAGTGACATGAAATCTCAGAGTGGTTTTAATTTGCATTTCCCTGGTGGTCTTTCTCCTACTTTCTATCATTGGTCAGGAATCCAATTGTGTACCATTTCCTTTTTAATTAGAAGGATGCAAATAGATGCATTAGTATTCACAATCTAAAATATGCTATGTCTTCAGGACCCTCTCTCTCTCTCTTTCTCTTTTGTTACATTACATTATATTTCTGGGTCAGAGTCTTGCCTTGGGCATTTTTAAGAGACCAACTCCTGAATTCCAGAAAACTTCAAGGACACAGGGGCAGCGCAGGAGCTAATTAGAAGCAGTTCAATCAGTGGCACTTTGTCTAATCACTAAGGAAGGGTGGAGACGAATCTGCTGATATCATTTCAGACCACAAAACCAGAATCGTTCAGGCTTGCTACCTAAAGATTTTTTTTTCAGCATATGTTTTAAAGAGGAAAAACAGATGTGGAAGTTCAAAGTTCTTCCCTTTTGATCTTTGAGTCATTTTGCTTATCATTTTATTTCTTGGTACATTACAGGATTCTCATTAAATCAAGCTTTGCAGGCATGTTTATCCCGGGTTATCTTTAGGAAGGGATACTGGATAGCAGCCCTCACTACCAGGTGAGAGAACAGGGAAAATCATCCTGTCCCTTTCTCCCAAATGAAAGTGTTGGGGGCAAGATCAGTGATATTAAAAATAGTGCAAAGACTACCCTCAAGTGTGCAAGAAGACAGCTGAGAAGCATGAAGGAGCCCATGATTATACAACCCGCTGCTGCCAGTGTTGAGGAAATTTCTGGGCTGTCTGCATGCTGGTCTTGTAATTTTTCCCATTACCCATTAGCTAAGGTATTAACACACCCTGTGTGTCACCATACAGATGCTAGATCCAAGAATCTCATTGGATGGAAATGTCTAAAGTCCCAGGGCTTGGACTGCATTGATAAAGTGGAGTTAGGTTAGGAGGAAAGTTTGAGGTGACAGTATGGTGGCCCTGTTCATTAATGGAATTTTCTAAGTTCCAAGCCTGTCGGTTTTGGCCAAAGGTAGTCAACCAGCCCAGTGAGCTAGGGTTGACACTGGAAAAGTCCAAACCTTATCCAGGACCAAGCAGATACTTCCTCAACAGACAATCAAGGGTCAGAATGTGCTGGGGTCCATTCCAGAGGATGGATTATGGATATGCTGAAGGAGATAGACAGAAAAAATTGGGAGGGGAATTGTATGAGTCAGACTTTCCATAAAAACCAAAATAGGAGTTGGAGAAATGGCCCAGTGGTTAAGGTGCTTGCCTGCAAAACCTAATGAGTCCTGTTTAATTCCTCAGTC
>PVHP010055280.1:0-10209 GCA_004024765.1 Zapus hudsonius | reverse complement strand
CTGTGGCCCATCTAACCTTACCAACCAACTGTAGGCCGATGGATGAGATCCTGACAAGAGAGGAGCCACCACAGTCATATCAGGGAGGATCCATAGGGAACTCAGCAGACAATGAATGATGAACAAGGGACCTATAACCACAGTCATTCAATCAACACAGGATAGGCCACTGAGACAGAAACCAGGGATTTTCGACACATGGACCTCTATGCTCGCAACATTAAAGCAGCCTTATTACTCACCCACCACGACTCAGGTAACTGAGCGGAAGAGGGGGCGGAAAGATTGTGAGAGCCGTGGTGGGGGAGACGGTCCGGACCCATCAGTAACAACACACTTGGGTTAGGAAGACCAGGGTGAATACTAAGATATACAGGATCCCTTGCCACAAGGACTAATACAGACAGCCCACGAAGGAGGATATACAACTGATCAGGGATGGGGAGGGGGGGAAGTGGGGAGTTCGGGATAACAACGCATGGTTTGCCCACTAAATAATGTAACTCATTATGGATAATAAATAAGAAAAAAAAGAAAACAATGTGGTACATATACACCATGGAATTCTACTCAGCAATTCGGAAAAATGATATAATGAAATATAAAGAAAAATGGATGGACTTGTAACAGATCATATTCAGTGAACTCACACAACAACAGAGAGACAAACACCACATATTCTCCCTTATCTGTGGCCCCTAACCAGGTTAAACTGGACTGTAAGTAAATAAAAGGCAAAGGGGACAGAAGAAAATGGTGGCAGATTTGGAAACAACAGAGGGGGAGATATTCACATACCTAAACTAACAAAATCTGACTCCACAGAATTATATCTTCTGTACAAGTTCCAGCAGCAGATAGGACCTCAAAGGGGGGAGAGTGGAAACATACCTCTAGTTCAAAGGATGCTCTCCTCTGGCTCCCTGACCCACTAAGTAGTTAAATCCCACAATGAGCTGTTGATCAGAATGACCCACAGGGTCCTTAAAATAAGACAAACTTTAGTCAGAGTCCTTGAATACCCACCTCAGGGAAAATATAAGACCCTATTGCTGAAAATTCCATGGATTAATGTCACACAACACTGAGAGACCCTGCTGAATCCAGAAACAAAATCAGCTCCCAGAAGGGCAGCCTGGGTAATGCCAGAAGGTGTTGCATGAGCTGCCAAGGGAACCAGACCAATGATATCCTGACTGAGCTGGAGGCATCTTCAAGTTACACCAACCGATGGCCTGGGAGTGCAGAACACACTGCTATATGGCACAGACAAGCAAGTCAAGAAGTGGTTCTAAGTATCATAGTATTATTAAAATTTCTTTAGCTACAACCAATGTCAAAGATAAGCTTGGTTACCTCAGTGGCCTAGGCTGCAGAATATTGTGAGTTTATAACTTTTTATGTTTTCAATGACCTATCCTCCTCATGACAAGCTACCCAGCTTTCCAGCAGGTGAGTGAAATCATTAATATGCGTCCTTAAGGACTTTCCAGGCTAACACAGTTAGAAGGTGCTGTCTAGCTGCTTCACTTAATGATGGGACAAGGTAAATAGGGCCAACTGGCATGTTAGTAGAGGCAGAAAGACCAAGATTCTATGTGCAACCTCTTAGATCTTTACAGGACCCCGGTAGTCTTCAAGAAATTAACAGGCATAATTACACATCTCAACATTTCTACTGATAAGCAAGAAATGCACAACCAGGTGCATAGCCCAAAGTCCCACCCACAAGGGAGATTCCCCTTTAAAATTGTTCTTTAGGAATGTCCCAGAGAAGGACTGGTGTGGTATAGCTGTCTGTGTTTAGGTACTACCCTCATATTATGCAAAACTTTTAGCAAAACAGGCCTCAACTTCCCATATCCAACTTTCCAAAAGAGCATAGCTACAGTCTGAAAAAAAAATGGAAGAAGTATAAAAGACATGGTGACTGCTGGATCAATTCTGCATTACCGGCCTGCTGGGAGCCAATAACATATAAATATATATACCCTTTCCATTTCATGACAGAATTTTGTGCACACCCTCACTTTATAGAATAGCAGCTCATCGAAGACTCAGTTCATAATAGATTCATGTGCTTACATGGTAACTTTACGGTTCTTGAGAAAGTCTTCAGTTTCTAAGACCTATTAGTAGGCCAAAAATAGCTCTCAAAAAGATAAATATAGAAGCATGATAACAGGTTCTCGTTACAAAATTTCTAAAGGCCTTTACAGCAATACTCCAATGGGTCCTTTTTAAAGTCTCCCCAGAATATCCCTCTGTGATACTGATACCTCAAGAACCATGGAATTTGTTGGGTCAATTATTAGAATAATTTAAATAGCATCCTTGACCTGTTATAGAGACTTTTCCTATGTTGAGTCCAACTCAAAACTATCACATGTTTGGGTAATTGAATAAATGGGACAGAGTAACACAAATAAAATAAGAATGAATTGCCTTTAATCCAAATAGGCCTTTTAGATGTTTTTCCTCTTCCTAGGTTGATGTAAGAGCCAGTAGCAACTCTGTATTTTTTACTTTGTAAGGGTTCTCAATACACAATATGTCACCACACCACTAGACAGCTTCAAATTTAGAGATTTAAGACATGTATTTTAGGCAGACATAGATTCCTCCCTGTGATGGTTTGAATAAAATGTCCCCATAGCCTCATTTTGAGAACTCGGTCTGCAGCTGGTGGCAATTTTGTAAAGTTCTGAAGTCATTAGGAGTTGGGGCTTTGCTGGAGAGAAGTGTGTCATTGGGCCTTAAAGTTTATTAGTCTAGCCCTACTGGATGTTAATACGTTAGCTCACTTGGACTATGTCCTTTGTCTGCTTTAGTGACAAGATGCAATGTTCACTTATCTTCTCTGTTATGCTTTTCCTGCCTTGATGAAACTTCCTTTGAAACTATAAGCTGAAATAAACTCGTTCCTCCCATAAACTGATTTTGGTTGGGTATTTTGTCCTAGCAACACCACCTCAGCAGCATTTCCACTGTGATAGTCCCTCTGAAGCAAAAATACATTATCATTAAGTCTACAGAAAGTACATTTCTGCAGCACCAACCCACATAATGCTACCAATATAATGTATTAGAATGTTATCTTATCAAAGGGAAAAAATGATCAGCATAAGTACTAACAAGGGCCTGAGGCTATAAAGATCTTGCCCAAAATAAGTAAGGGCCTGGATTCAATATCTAGCATCAAAATGAAAACAAAAACAAAACAACCAAAAAGATATGAACTAAGTTATGGCATATAGAAAGAAGTTTGGATACTGAGATAGGGAAATAAAAAAAATAATAAAACAAAATGTTTTTTTTTTTTTAATCTCAGCACTTAAGCGGACAGAAGGTTTGCTTAAGTATAAGGTCAGCTTGGGAATTATACTGATTTCCAGGACAGCCTAGAATAAAGAATTAGACCTTGTATCAAAAACAAGTAAACAAAAAACAGAAAAGGAACTGAGATAGTTAGGTTTTGTTGTCAACTTGATCTTTTTAATTATCTTGGGTGGGTCTCTGAGGAGTTCACAGGAAAGCAGCCTCTAAGTAGGGAGCAGGATGTAAAGAAGCTCAAAGAAGCTAGAAGTAAACATCCTTTCCTGTGTGGGCAGTGTAGGAAGGAATTTACAGAGACTCAGGAAGCCATTAAGTCTGGGAAAGAGTTGTAAGACCCCACCCTAAGGCTATAAAGGGGAAGAAATTCTCTCCTTGGCCCTCTTGCCTGTTTGTTGTCCTGTGTGTGGTATTGGTGATGGGATTTTCTCTCTGCTTGGACCTGTGAAAGAGGATCAGATCAGCCTCTTTCATTTTTATGGCACTTCCCTTGGATCTGTAGCTTGAATAAATCATTTCCTCCCATACATTGTGCCTAGTTTGAAGATTCAGCCCAGTGGCTGACTATGATAGGAACATTTTTTTTTTTTCTTTATAAACTGAAGGAAAACTGCTTCACCTGGACTTTATACGCAGGGATGAAATACTGACAAATCAGTATTCTGGTAGATGAGATTGTTCATTTTTTAAGTAATGAAACTACATTTATATCTGGTAGTGCAGTGATGATTGAAGTCATCAATAAGTTAAGCTCAAGATAATCCACTATCATTCTCTGAGATCCATCTGTCTTTAGCAAGGGCGAAATGGGAATATAATGGGAATCACCATCCTTGCATCTTTTGAATTTATGATGGTAGCACAAATCTTCAAAATCCCTGCTTTGAATGTGGTATTCATTTAGATTTACTATTTTCCTAGGTAGAGACTTCTAATGGTTTCAACCTGTCATTCTCATGATAATATTCCTCATTCTGCAGATTAAGAACAAATATGGAAATCCTGCCAGCTGTTAAATAAAATATCTCCTTTATAAATTGTCAAACTATGAAAATAATCATAGAATGAATTCATGATGCCATTGGAAACAGTGATACAGACCATTTGGGTTCATCCCTTAAGTTCCATAGACCCATATTAGGACTAAAGAGCTGTAGTGACACTGTCTCCCAGAGTGTAAATGTATAGTGTATAGTAGTCCCTGAAAGACCTGACTATTTACTTTTCCCAATAAACAAAATTAAGAAGACAAAAGGTGAAACATTCCACAATGGACTCATCACATATAAAGGCAGCTCCATTAGAGTTACCTCAGATTTCTCAATGGAAACTATGAAGAACAGAAGGGCCTGGAACAATGAATGCTTTTCAAGACTTAAAAAAATCCCATATCATAATGGTGTGTTGGTATATATTGATGCATAGAAAGAAAAATCCCAATTCCTATATCAGAAAGATGTTCAAATTAAGAAAACAATAGAACACATGCAATATAAAAGTGAAGGGGTGTCATGGTTTGATACAGGTGTCCCCCACAAACTATTTAATGTGTTCTGATAGATCAATCCTCAGCTGATAGCAGTTTGTGTTTTACAACCTCGATGAAGATGTGTTGTTGGGGGCGGGCTTATGGGGTTATAAGCCAGCTTCCCCTTGCTAGTATTTGGCACGCCTTCCTGCCACTGTTTGCAGTGCTGTGGCAGAGGTGATGTCCAGCCCTCTGCTCATGCCATCGTTTTCCCTGCCAGGATGGAGTCTCCCCTCGTGTCCGTAAGCCAAATAAAACCATTCCTCCACAAGCTGCTTGTGTTTGGGTTCTTCCTGTGCAGCAACTAGAATACTGACTGCAACAGTTTTGGTACCAGGATGTGGGGTCATCTGTTGCTGCTAGAACCCTGATTCTGTGGCTTTGGCATTTTGGAATTGATAGGCAGGAGTAATATGGACGGGTTTGAAATCTCAGCCTAAGAGACGCCTCGCAGTGCTGAAAGTACAGTGTGATGGACCATTCTGGTCAGAGTTACAAGACCTGAATGTATTGAGAACTATGGTCTGTGAGGTTTGGCTTACAAGAGTGAGGAAGAACTTTGTCAGGACAGTGCCAGAAGCAGTTTGTGTGAGAGGCTTGCTACATTCTGCCTGCCTGTGTCCTGGAAACCTGTGCAGGGTTGTTTTACGTAAAGATGGACTGGTGTGAGCAGATGGAGATGGCACAGAAAGAAAGATCTTTGGGTCGAAACTGCTGCCCATTCACCAGCAATTGTTTGAGAGATGACAACCATTGAGATTGGGCCAGCTGGTCTGCATTGGAACAACAGGAAGAATGTGGACTCTTTGAAGTGGAACAACAGGAAGAATGTGGACTCTTTGAAGTAAGGGGCCTGAATGCTTTGATCCCCCCTGGATTAACAAATTGGTAGCCCACCTGGTTCTGTGGAATGGAGATTGGTTAGAAAGAGAGGGTCATTAGATTTGCAACACAGTTTTGTTTTTGAAAAATGGCCATCGGCATGTGAAGCAGGTGTGCAAGGTTGCCTGCATGGAGCCCGATGGAGCCATGAGGAAGAACTGTGGGTTGCAATGGAGACCCAAAGAATTCCAGGACTATGGATGGGTGCCAAGGCGAGCTACCAGCACCGGATGACGTTTTCCTGGACTGTGAGTAGCCGAGCTGGAGGGGCGGAATTGAATCTCCAAGAGACTTGTGTTATTGGTTAGAATCATTGAACTTGGCTTTAGAGATTGATGGTTCCCTGTTTGTTTAAAATCTTGTATTGGTCAATCTGTTTTTGCTGTGCCTCATGTTTTGCATTGTGAATGTTCTGTGCAATTACGGGTTTATTTTTGGTATTATGGATCAGTTGAAAGCTGTGGGGACTTAAGAGTTGAGCTGAAAGCATTGTATTTACATCATGTATTATTATTAGTTTGTGGGGGCCAGGGGCAGACTGTCATGATTTTGATACAGGTGTCCCCCACAAACAATTGAATGTGTTCTGATAGATCGATCCTCAGCTGATGGCAGTTTGGGTTTTACAACCTCGATGAAGCTGTGTTGTGGGGGCGGGCTTACGGGGTTATAAGCCAGCTTCCCCTTGCTAGTATTTGGCACACCTTCCTACCACTGTTTGCAGTGCTGTGGCAGAGGTGATGTCCAGCCCTCTGCTCATGGCATCATTTTCCCTGCCAGGATGAAGTCTCCCCTCGAGTCCGTAAACCAAATAAACCCATTCCTCCACAAGCCACTTTTGTTTGGGTTCTTCCTGTGTAGCAACTAGAATCCTGACTGTAACAAGGGGTGTGATGGTTAAATTTGTCAACTTGATCTAATCCATAGTAATCTTGGGCGGGTCTCTGAGTTTTCCTACAGGAAGGATTGACAAATACTTTTGGGATTTTGGAGAAGGTAGGAGTTCCCTTCTCCAGAGTAAGTCTTTCCCCCAGTGGGTGGGCCTTCCAGAAGGAGACTAATATAAGTAAGCTTAGGGGAAAGGAGAGGCTCTTCCTTCCTCCCCCAGCTGCTGGTGTTTGTTTGTGACTTGAACTCGCATCGTGCTCTCCTAAAGTTCCTGGACATTGGTACCCAGTTTCCTTAGCCTCACATCATGGACTGTAAGCCGTTGCTCCCCAGGGAGCGATCAGGCCTTTTGGGCTGGATTGGGACTCCTGAGGCATTCAGCCACATGAACTGAACAGCTACTGGTTTCTTCAGCTTTGGGCCTACAGACTGCTATTGTTGGACTGTCATAAGCTACTCCAATAAATTCCCTTTTATTCCATTCTATAAACTCTGTTTCCTCTAGAGAACCCTGACTAATACAGAAGTTGGTACCAGAAGTGGTTCTAGAGAAACAAAATTGTAAGAATGGCTTTTCTAGTGTCCGTGGGGCTATCTGGAGTCAGCGCTTCAATTTCAGTGCTACTAAAAGGTCCTAAAGGCAATGAGGAGATCACTGTTGTTGGTAATAAGAACGCTGATAATCCATGGTGTGAATTATTTAAATTGATCCATGAAATAGATATTTTTAGTGATCCTGAGTCACCTCTTATGAGGAGCAAGGAATTTAGTGACTCGGTATTTAAAACCTTTGAATATTTGTGGAAAAGTAAGACGAATAATGATGCTGGTTGGTTTCTTCTAGCATCTCTGGAAAAAACTAGTAAGGGACAAACAGAAGCTCAGAAAGGAGAATTCCCAGTTTAAGACCCAAATACATGATATGAAGGTTTCAAAGATTGCCCTGGAGGACAGTCTAATCTCTAACAGCAATAAGGTTCAAATTGCAGAAAAACAAACTCTAGCTCTCATTGTGCGACTGGCTAACTTGCAACACAAGTTTAAGTCACAGTCTCTCAAGGTGTCAGAAGTTAAAGTGAGGGCACTTATTGGAAAGGAGTGGGATCCTGAAGCTTGGGATGGTGATGTGTGGGAAGACCCTGATTAATCTGGGGACACTGAACTCTCAGACTCTGAAGAAGTTATTCTGCCTGAGGAAGCAGTCTCCCCTCCCCTAGCAGCAGTTACATCCCAAATATGTGCCTCTCACTAACAGTATAAGAAACAGATTTATGAGGACTGTTCCAGCACACTTAAAGTGCCCACTATTTGCTATTATATGTAAAGAGGACATCACACTGGGAGCTGTAGTTGCTGCATTAGGTCAATTAGATGCAATGGGTTTTGTTGGGTCTTGGAATTACAGGGGCCAAGAGGCAGCACAGAATTGCCAAAGGTGAGGTGACCATGTTTACTGTCATAGACAGCATAGGCATAACAATGCTCATGGTGGTATGACTTGTATAGACCTTTGGTACTGACTGATTAATCATGGTGTTCCCAGAAGTGAAATAAACAAGAAGCCTACTCAGTTCTTGCTTGATCTCTATAAGCAGAAAAATTCCAGGGCAAAGGAAGGAAAAGCTACTGTGAATGATAACAACAGTGAATCAAGGCCTCTTAACCAATTTCCAGACTTTAGCCAGTTTACAGATCCAGAGCCCTTTGAATGAAGGGGTGGCCAGGTCCTTTTGAGGAAGGACACTCCTACAATCCCTAAATGTTTCAATGTTAATCTTAGTCCTGTCCTTCCTCAGAGGGATCTTTTGCTAGAGTAACTGTACAGTGGAAAAAAAGAAATAATCAGAGCTTTTGGGGACTATTAGACACTGGCTCTGAATTGACACTGATTCCAGGGGACCCCCAAGCAGCATTACGGCCCTCCTGTTAAAATAGGTGCTTATGGAGGTCAGGTGATTAATGGAGTTTTGGCAAATGTTCAATTGACAGTAGGTCCAATAGGCCCCCGAACTCATCCTGTGGTTATTTCCCCAGTCCCAGAATGCGTAATTGGGATAGATATACTTAGGAGTTGGCAGAACCCCCACATCGGCTCCCTGATTCATGGAGTGAGAGCTATTATGGTTGGAAAGGGAAAATGGCAGCCATTGGAGCTCCCATTGTCAGGGAAAATGGTGAACCAAAAGCAATATCATATTCCGGAAGGAATTGCAGAAATTAATGCCACTATTAAGGACTTGAAGGACGCAGGGGTGGTGGTTCCCATCATGTCTCCCTTTAACTCTCCTATTTGGCCTGTTCAGAAGACAGACAGATCTTGGAGAATGGCAGTTGATTATAGGAAGCTTAATCAACTAGTGACTCCAATGGCAGCTGCTGTCCCTGATGTGGTTTCTTTACTTGAGCATATCTCCTGGTACCTGGTATGCAGCTATTGATCTTGCAAATGCTTTCTTCTCCATACCAGTCCATAAGGACCACCAGAAGCAATTAGCTTTCAGCTGGAAGGTCAACAGTACACTTTTACTATTTTACCTCAAGGTTATATTAATTCTCCACTCCTGTGTCATAGTTTAGTTCACAGGGATCTTGATCGCTTATCTCTTCGACAAGGTGTCACGTTGGTTCATCATATTGATGATATTATGCTGATTGGTTCCAATGAACAGGAGGTGGCAACCACTCTGGAGTTGCTGGTACAGCATATGCAAACGAGGGGATGGGAAATAAATCCATCCAAAATTCAGGGACCTTCCACCTCAGTGAAATTTCTAGGTGTTTAGTGGTGTGGGGCATGCAGGGATATTCCTTCTAAGGTAAAGGATATATTGTTGCACCTGGCCACTCCTGCCAGTAAGAAAGAAGCACAACATCTATTGGGACTTTTTGGATTTTGGAGGCAGCACATTCCTCACTTGGGTGTGTTACTTCATCCCATATACCAAGTGACTTGGAAGACTGCTAGTTTTCAATGGGGCCCAGAATAAGACAAGGCTCTATAGCAGGTCCAGGCTGCTGTGTAGGCTGCTCTGCCACTTGGGCCATATGATCCAGCAGATACAGTGTTACTTGAGGTGTCAGTGGCTGATAGGGATGCTATCTGGAGTCTTTGGCAGGCCCCATAGGTAAATTACAGAGGAGGCCTTTGGGATTTTAGAGTAAGGCCCTGCCATCTTCTGTAGACAATTATTCCCCCTTTGAGAGACAGCTCTTAGCTTGCTGTTGGGCCTTTGTGGAAACTTAATGCTTGACATTGGGCCATCAGGTTACTAAGTGACCTGAGCTTCCCATTATGAACTGGGTGTTCTCTGACCCAGCAGACCATAAAATTGGCGGTGCAAAGCAGCAGTCCAGCGTCGAGTGGAAGTGGTATATATGTGATCAGACCTGAGCAGGCCCTGAAGACACAGGTAAGTTGCATGAAGAAGTTTCCCAAATGCCTATGGTTGCTACTCCTATTACGTTGCCTTCTGTCCCCAAGCATGAGCCTATGGCATCATGGGGTGTGCCCTATGATCAAGTGACTGAGGAGGAGAGGACTAAGGCATGGTTCACAGATGGCTCAGCATGTTATGCTG
>PVHP010055279.1:0-10187 GCA_004024765.1 Zapus hudsonius | reverse complement strand
CCCTTTTTTTTTTTTTTTTGGTTTTTCGAGGTAGGGTCTCGCTCTAGTCCAGGCTGACCTGGAATTCACTCTGTAGTCTCAGGGTGGCCTTGAACTCACAGCGATCCTCCTACCTCTGCCTCCCCAGTGCTGGGATTAAAGGCGTGTACCACCACGCCCGGTGTCTCCACTTTTTTTTGAGACAGGTCTATGTAGACCAGACCAGCCTCAGAACTTGCTGCAATCCTCCTGCCTCTGCTACCCTCATGCTGGGTTTATAGGCATCATTTTATTACTAAACACACAGAAGTGATCAAAAATAATAAATTGTACAATGAACCCCAAGACAATGTAAAACAAACAAAACACCCCTGTACAGAAAAGTTTCAGGCTTCTAGCTTCACTGAATCCAGTACTGAACGTGCTTCTTTATTATTCAGCCCCTTCTAAGTCTTTTTCATTTTCTAATATCTGCTGAAGATCAGTATACGCAGCCTCTAACCTGTGCTGGCAATCTGGGATCATCATCCGGGATTCTTGCAGGATCTCCGCCTGCTTTTTAATGCCATAATTTTCGCCATCTTCAGCTTTCATTTTTTAAACCTTTTCTTCTTGTTTTGCTGCTTTTTCATACATCACCTTTTCTTTGACCAATCGCTTCACCACACTGGTCTTGATCTTGATCTGCCTCATGCGAGGATCCGCCATGGTCCCTCAAGCGCTGCGGGAAGGAGGGTATAGGCATCTTTTCAAGAGACAAATGTCCCCTTTGATGGCATCTGGCTTCAGACGACTTCTCCCAGCTCGAAATGGCTGAGTAAATTGTAATTCTTGGGGTGCATTGCTTCAGTAATTTGATAACCAAGGGGAGGGGCACAGGTATCTCTAGAACATCTTTAAACTGTTAGGGCAGTTACAAAGGTCCTCCAGGTACTGTTGATCTGCACAGAACTAATCTCTAAACCAGCCTCAGATGAGATGGCCTTCAGCTGCCCTTGCTAAACTATGGAGCCTGAGCTAACTTGGGCACAGTTCTCTTGCTCTCCCAGCATGCATACTGGTTGTGAAAGATCCATTCAGACTCAACAGTATCAAAAGCAGGAAGCATACTCCTAGCGGCATAGTTGGCAGAAAACTTTTTCCATATAGGAATGAGTATTAGAAATAACATCTGAGCATGGTGGTGCACGCCTTTAATCTCAACACTCGGTAGGCAGAGGTTGGCTACCCTGGGATAACCAAGTGAGTTCCAGGTCAACGTTGGCTAGAGTGAGACCCTACCTTAAGGAAAAATAACAAAAGAAACAATAACCTCTAGTCTTGTATTCTTATATAAAAGTATTAGCAGCTCAATTTGGAGCAACTTTGTCCAACAGAATTTTTTTTTTTTTTTTGGTTTGGATCCTCTGACCTCTGCCTCCTGATTTCTGGGACTAAAGGTGTGAAACACCACTCCAACAGCATTTTTAGCACACATTATTCAGAGGTATTTAATGAACATAAGACATTTTTATTTTTTGGTCTTTGCGTTATTTATTTTTTTGAGGTAGGGCCTCACTCTAGCCCAGTCTGACCTGGAATTCACTATGTAGTCTCAGCGTAGCCTCGAACTCAGGGTGATCCTCCTAGCTCTGCCTCCCAAGTGCTGGGATTTAAGGCATGCGCCACCCTTTTTTTTCCCTCCCTCCCTCCTTCCCTCCCTTCCATCCATCCATCATCTATCTATCCATTATCTATCTATCTATCTATCTATTTATCTATCTATCTATCATATCTATCATCTATCTATATATTTTTTTCCTTTGGAGGTAGGGCCTCACTGTGGCCCAGAATGACCTGGAACTCATTCTGTAGTCCAAGGCTGGCCTCAAACTCAGTGATCCTGCTTCCTCTGCCTCCTGAGTGCTGGGATTAAATATGTGCGCCACCATGCCCAGCTCTATAAAACATTTTAAACAGAATGTAGTTCTAAATAGCTTTATCTTTAGATATTCTTGAGACAGGCTGTAGTGTTTATTTCTGTTGCCCCACAAAAATAAAAATTATTAGGGACTGAAGAGATGGCTCAGCAGTTAAAGGCACTTGCTTGCAGAGCCTGATGATCCAGGTTCAATTCCCCAGCACCCATGTAAAGCCAGGTCGTTAAAATGATACATGTCTGGAGTTTATTCTGGTGTGCCCATACATCCATCTCTCTCCTTTATCCTCTTTCCCCTCTGCCCTCCTGCAAATAAATAAAAGTTTAAGAAACAAACAAACAAAAAAAAAACTGGACCCTAAAAAATTATTAGGGACTTTATGACTCATTACCTGGAAAGAAAAATGTTAACTATTTCAATTACTTGTGCTTTTGAAAAAAAACATAGAGGTTACCTACTGTGTCTCTTTAATAACCCAGGAGGTAAAATTAACTCACTGTCTTTCCTTAACCTTGGACTTAAATGCTTCCTGGTCAAAAATATATTTCCTGGGCTGGGAAAATGGCTCAGTGGTTAAAGATATTTGCTTGTAAAGCCTGATGGCCTGGGTTCCATTCCCCATTACTTAAATAAAGGTGTATGCCACTACACTCAGTTAATTTTCCTTTTTTACTGGGTATTTATCTGGTTTTGGTATCAGGGAAACACTGGGTTCATAAAAGGAGTTTGGTCACCCAGACGTGGTGGCTCATGCCTTTAATCCCAGCACTCAGAAGGCAGAGGTAGTAGGATCGCCATGAGTTTGAGGCCACCCTGAGACTATATAGTGAATTCCAGTTCAGCCTGGACGAGAGTGAGACCCTACCTTGAAAACAACAACAAAAATTTACCAATGAATCTATCTGGGTATAACTAACTTGTTTGACCTCAAGCAAAGTATCCTCTATAGACAAAAGAAATATTCCTATCTGACCTGCTGATTTCTAAATGAAAAAGAGGGCAGACCAAGTCAAGCACAGCGCTTCATATTGGCAACTCGACAGAATCTCGACTGTCTGTGAGGGGGTTGATTGAAGTGGGAAAAGCAGCCGTTAGGTGTGGGTGGCCCATTCCACGGGCTGTGGTCCCACACTGAATGAAAGGCTCTGTTCTTCTCGAGGACATTATGTCACCAGCTCTGCTTCATGGCCCTGCCACCATGATGGACCTCAACCTCAAGCTTTAGGAAAATAATAAGCTTCCTTCTTTTAGGACTTAAGGACTGTCCTTGAACAACCTTATCCTAAGACCCAAGGCCCGAGACAATGCCTGGCCTTTTCTCTCCCTGTTGGATTCTGGCTGTTGTGTTTGTTAGGGAGGATCTTCAAGGGATGAGATCCAAGTCTACCCACAGTACCCCTATAACCTCCTGCCGTCTAACCCTGGACTGGTTATGCAAGTGAAGTTTTTTGTTGGTGCTGGTTTTCCAAGGTAGGGTCTCGCTCTAGCCCAGGCTGACCTGGAACTCTGTAGCCCCAGGATAGCCTCAAACTCACAGTGTTCCTCCTACCTCAGCCTCCCAAGTGCTGGGTCTAAAAGCATGAACCACTAAGCTTGGATTGTAGGTAGATCTTAATTTGTCACTTTGTGTTATACTTAAAAAATGTACTAAATGTTTAAAAGTGCATTTCTTTGGGCTGGAGAGATGCTCATTGACTAAGGTTCTTGCCTGCAAAGCCTAAGGACCTATGTTCAATTCCCTAGTACTCATGTAAAGCCAGATGTACGAAAGATGTGCATGCTTCTGGAGTTTGCTTGAACAACTGTAGGCCCTTGGTTTGCCCATTCTCTCTCTCTCTCTCTCTAACAAAATATTTTTTTTTTGGTTTTTCGAGGTAGGGTCTCGCTCTAGTCCAGGCTGACCTGGAATTCACTATGTAGTCTCAGGGTGGCCTTGAACTCACAGCGATCCTCCTACCTTTGCCTCCCGAGTGGTGGGATTAAAGGCGTGCGCCACCATGCCCAGCTAAAATATTTTTTAAAGTGTATTTCTTTTTTTTTTTTTTCCGAGGTAGGGTCTCACTCTAGCCCAGGCTGACCTGGATGGAATTCACTCTGTAATCTCGAACTCAGGGCAATCCTCCTACCTCTGCCTCCGAGTGCTGGGATTAAAGGTGTGCGCCACCACGCCCGGCCGGTTAAAGTGTATTTCTTTAACAAATCTTAAAAGTACTGTAAATCAAGGCGGTTTTGGTATTGATCATGTTGCTACATGTCACATGGATTGTATTAGAGCCCAGCACTAGTCACCATTTTCACACCTAGACAAAGCAGCTAGTAAACTTCTTGAGTGTCATGAGAGTGCTCTGTGGTAGCTCCAGGCTTCTTGTATGACCCTCATGGGAATGGAAGGTATGCTCACAAAGGAGAGCCAATTAGTAGAAGGAATGTGGAGTTAGAATTTTGTAAACGAAGGTGGTTGGGTGAGGTGTTGGCAGGAGAGAGAAAGGAGGAATAAATGAAAGGTTCTGGATTTGGAGTGTGTGATGAAAATATTCTGAAATTCTGATGATAGTTGACCGACTACCAACAATAAAAGCCACTGGAATGTACACTTTGAATCATTATTATATGAATTATATCTCTGCAAAACATTTTTCTGTGTATGTGTGTGGTGTGAGGCATTTGTGTATTCATACGTGCAGGTGTGAGTGCAGTGTGTGGAGGTCAGAGGTCAACATCAGGTGTCTTGAATCACTCTACCCTTTATTTACTGAGACAGGGTCTCAAATTTAACCCAGAGTGTGATGATTGGACTATTCTAGTTAGCCAGCTTGTGCCAGACACCCTGTCTCCACCTCCCAAGTGCTGGCATTACAGAAGGCTGCCACGCACACCCTGCATTCATGTGGGTGCTGGGGATCCACACTTCAGCCCTCACACTTGCTCAGCAAGTACTTATCTGAGATCTCTCCTGAGCACCTAGAAGACATCTTTTCATATCTTTAAAATTATCCTTAATTAGATACACTGTATGAGCAAATCATATCATAGTACCCCCATTTCCCTCCTCCCTGTCCCCAACCCACTGGGAGTCCTCCTCGGTGGGCATACTGGATCAGTCCATGGGCTAGGGGGTTATGAATAGCTCAGGAGGTAGCCAGGATCCCCCCATTTGTGTATTGTTGCTGAGGGGGGGCAATGTCTCTGGATATCCTCCCCCACTATGGCTCTTACATTCTTTCTACCCCCTCTTCTGCTCAGTTCCCTGAGTCATGGTGGGTGAGTTTTAAGTAAGCTTTATTGTTGAGATCTTAATTGTCTCTGTACTTCTGCTTTGGGTTGTGTGGGCTCTCATTGGTGTTTGTCTTGTTGACCTATCCTGGGTTAATTGACCCGCTATGGTGATAGGTCTCTTGTTTATTATGCCACATTCTCGAAGGTCTCATTTGGGGCCTACATGATAGGTCTGGGGTAGTTCATCTCTTGCCTGGATGTCCACCATCATCCTATCTTATGACTTTTTGGTGGAATTGGATTGGCCATGGCTCTCTCCCTGCCTTCTGAAACATACAAACAGAATCTCCATCAGAGAGTGAGATGAGTATAGGTTAAATGCGACACATATTGCTAATTTGGCTAGATTCTATTGGGTGCAACCTCTCTGTAGATCTGGTAGTGGAAATTTCTGGGCTTGGAGCCCAGGTATTTGGTCCCCATAGGATTATACCCTGGATCTCAATTCCAGTTAAGGGTTCTTTGTCACTGAGTGTATTTCTTGGCCAATTTGAAAGCCATTGATTACCCACCTAGGTTTTGGTGCCAGTATCGCACAAATGATCACTTCTTGACTCACTGATCTCTCCCATAGAGTAGTGTGTTCAGCATTCTAGTGACACCCATCTGAATTTTATATCGGAGGTCTCTGCTTACTCCAAATATCATTGACCAGTTTCCCCTGGCAGTTTATGTAGCACCTTCCAGCACTACATATGCTACCATCTGGGAGCTGGTTACCATTCTGGATCTCACAGGGTTTCTCATATTGTTTGATGACTTTCTGTGGTTTCTTCAGCAATAGGAACTCTTTGGCCTGGGGCAGGTATTCAAGAGCTTTGACATAAACCTGTCTTGTTTTGGGGATCTCGTGGGTCTCTTTGATCAATAGCTCAGTGTGGGAAGGAACCAATAACTGGGACAGGGAGTTGCAGATCTGATCGATTTTTCATGGGGTCAGGCTTCCTCCCATTCCATTCATGGCCCCTCTTACCAGGCAATGCCCACATCTTCCTCGAGAGCTTACTGTATGAAAGTAAGGATTTTATAGTTTCAATTCATTATTGGTTTCCTTCCCCCCCCCATTCCTTACATCCCCTTTTACAGTCTCTCATTTCATCTGCTAGGTTTGCTTAGAGTTTAGTCTTAACCTAGTTAGGAACCACATATGAGGGAGAATATGCGGTGTTTGACTTTCTGTTCTTTTGTGAGTTGGCTAAGTATGATCTGCTCCAAGTCCATCCACTTTTCTTTAACTTTCATTATGTCATTTTTTCTTTTAGCTGAGTAGAATTCCATTGTATAAATGTACCACAGGTTTTAAAAAATATTTTACTCATTTTCAAGCAGAGAGAGAGAGAGAGAGAGAGAAGAGAGAGAGAGTGCACGCACCAGGGCCACCACCTTGTGGGTCTTATGTGGGTCCTGGGGAATTGAACCAGGGGCCTTAGGCACTGGAGGCAAGTGCCTTAACTGCTGAGCCATCTCTCCAGCCCTGTACCACAGTTTTGATATCCATTCAAACAGAGATGGGCATTTGGGTTGATTCCAATTTTTAGTTATTATGAACTGAGCTACAATTAACATGGTTGAGCAAATGTCCCAGTGCTGAGGTATGAAAACTTGAGGGTAGATAACCAGTAGAGGGATAGCTGGCTCTGTTGGTAGCTCTGTATCCATTATATTCAGGAGTCTCCACACTGCTTTCCATAGGTTGAACGAGTTTGCAATACACCAGCAGTGAATGAGGGTTCCTTCCCTCCCCCCAACCTTTCCAGGAACTATTGTTGTTGGATTTTTTAATGATTGCTATTCTGACTAGAGTAAGGTGGAATTTCATTGTTTGGATTTGTATTTACCTAATGATTAATGATGATGAGCACTTTATTTTTTTTTTCTTTTCTTTTTTTTTTTTTTTTTTTTTTTTTTTTTTTTTTTTTTTTTTTTTTTTTTTTTTTTTTTGGTTTTGCAAGGTAAGGTCTCACTCTAGCCCAGGCTGACCTGGAATTCACTGTGTAGTCTCAGGGTGGCCTCGAACTCACAGTGATCCTCCTACCTCTGCCTCCCGAGTGCTGGGATTAATGGCGTGCGCCATCACGCCCGGCTGATGAGCACTTTCTTAAATGAGAATTGGCCATTTGTGTTTCCTCCTCTGTGAATTTTCTATTGAGATCAATGCCCCATTTTGTGAGGGGGCTGTTTGTTTTTATTATTATTTTTTTTTGAGTTCTTTTTAAGTTCTAGATATGAGACCTCTATCTGTGTTATAACTGGCAAAAATTATCTCCCAGTTAGATGGTGGTCTATTGGCATGGAGTATGGTAGGTTCGTCTGTACAGAAGCTTTTAAGCTTGATGAGATCCCATTGGTTAAGTGATTGTCGCACTTCCTGGGCTACTGGAGGTTTGTTCAGGAAGTTTTTCCCTACCCCTATCTTATGGATAGTTCTTCCTATTTTTTCTTTTAAAGGTTGTACTCTTTTTTAAAATATTTTATTTATTCATTTTCAAACAGAGAGAGAGAGAGAGAGAAGAGAGAGAGAGAGAACACACCAGGGCCACCACCTTGTGGGTCTGGCTTATGTGGGTCCTGGAGAATTGAACATGGGGCCTTAGGCACTGGAGGCAAGTACCTTAACCGCTGAGCCATCTCTCAGCCCTCCTCCTATTTTTTCTTACAGGGTTTTCAGGGTTTCGGGCCTTATGTTGAGGTCTCTGAACCATTTGGAGTTGATTTTTGTGCATGGTGAGAGAAATGGGTCTATTTTATTTTTTCACAAGTATTTATCCAATTTGTCTAGCACCATTTGTTGAAGATATTATCTTTATACTAACGCACATTGTTGGCACCTTTGTCAAAGATCAAGTAACTATAGTTACTCGAACTAAGAGCAGGGTGTTCAGTTGTGTTCCGTTGGTTTGTTTTTATGGCAGAACAGTGCTGTTTTTGTTACTATGGCTTTGTAGTATAGAAAACATGCACATGGACACAAGCATGTGCACACACACAAAAATAACACACTATGCAGGATGGTCTTTTTTAATGTACTATTTATTTGAGAGAGAAAGATGGAGAGAGAGCAAGAGAGAGAATGGTCATGCCAGGGTCTCTCTCCACTGCAAAATGAACTCCAGATGCATGTGCCACTTTGTACATCTGGCTTTAGGTGGGTACTGGAGAAGTGACTCTGGGTCCTTTGGCTTTGCAGCAAGTACCTTAATTGATTGCTGAGCCATCTCTCCAGTCCTAGGATAGTTTTGTTTGTTGTTGTTGTTTTGTTTTTGTTTTTGTTTTTGTTTTTTTTTTTGATAGGGTCTCGCTCTAGCCCAGGCTGACCTGGAATTTACTAATGCAGTCTCAGACTGTCCTTGAACTCATGGCCATCCTCCTACCTCTGCCTCTCAAGTGCTGGAATTAAAGGTGTGTGCCACCATGCCCAGCTTAAAAAAAAAACTTTTTATTGACAATGTACATAATTATAGACAATAAACCATGATAATTTCCTCCCCATCCCCATTCCTGCCTCTCAGATCCACCCTCCATCATATCCCCTTCCCCTTGCTTTTATTTTGATGTCATCTTTTCCTCTTATTATGAAGGTCGTGTGTAGACAGACCCAGGATAGTTTTTGATTAGATTGTTAACTGTAGAGCCATAAGGCTTGGGTTTGAATCTCATCCTTTACTAACTCTATGACTCTGATCACCTTTCTTGACTTCCCTATGATCCATAGGTAAAGTGAAGGCATTGATGGTAGTTATGTTATGGGTTATTATGAGAATTAAGTGACTAAATACATGTAGAGCATGTTAACATTAGCTGGCACATTGTAAACATCAAATAAACTCCTTCTCCTGATACTTTAGTATTTGTCCTGATACTGGACTGACAACTATGTTATCTGAATCTCTTTTTTTTGTCTCTCTCTTCTCTTTGAGACAGTGTCTTCCTATGTAGATCAGACTGGCCTTGAATTTGCCGTTTTTGTGCCTAAGTCTCCCAAGTGCTAGGATGATAAGTACGTGCCACTAAACTCAGCTCTTGAATTTTATTTTTAAAATATTAAATTAATTAATTAGTTAATTAATTGAGAGAGAGAGAGAGAGAGAGAGAGAGAGAGAGAGAGAGAGAGAGAGAGAGAATGGGCGCACCAGGGCCTCCAGCCACTGAAAACTAACTCTAGACACATGTACCCTCTTGTGCATCTAACTTTACATGGGCACTGGGGAATTGAACTCGGGTCCTTCTACATTGTAGGCAAACGCTTTAACTGCTAAGCCATTTCTTCAGCCTTTGAATTTCTTATTAAGAGCTTTTTCACCTTATTTGAAGAGTTTTTTTTTTTTGATTTGAAGAGTTTCTTTTTTTGATAGAAAAAACATGTTTTTTTTTAAATAGAAAATTTAAGTCATTTAAGGATTAAGATATAATATGTCTCTATTTTCTCCAAAGAGTTTCTGTCTGCCTGCCTGCCTGCCTTCCTTCTTTCCTTCCTTCCTTCCTTCCTTCCTTCCTTCCTCCTTTCTTTCTTTCATTTTGATATGGTCTGGCCTTGTAGCCTAAGCTTGCCTTGAACTCTTTATTTTCCTGCCTCAGCCTCCTAAATTCTGGAGTTATAGGTGTCTACCACCAACCCTAGCAAGACCCCTCTCTCCTTTTCTCCCTCTCTCCCTCTTTCTTTCTGTCTCTCTCTCTTTTTTTTTTTTTTTTTTTTTTTTGGTTTTTCAAGGTAGGGTCTCTCTCTCTATCCCAGGCTGACCTGGAATTCACTCTGTAGTCTCAGGGTGGCCTTGAACTCACAGCGATCCTCCTACCTCGGCCTCCGGAGTGCTGGAATTAAAGGCATGTGCCACCATGCTGGGCTTATAAATAAATTAATTTTAAATAATTTGGATAGTTGACTGAATCAAATTTCTCTTGTCATGTTTTTCGGAAGCTGAACTGATTTTTGTAAAATGGTGGGAATTTATAATTCACATATATGAATATATAGTTTATATATGTTATCTGTACATGTATTTGTATATATATTGT
>PVHP010055278.1:0-10175 GCA_004024765.1 Zapus hudsonius | reverse complement strand
TCTCTCTCTCTCTCTCTCTCTCTCTCTCTCTCTCTCTGTCTCTCTCTCTGCTTGAAAATGAATAAAATATTTAAAAAAAAAAAAAAAGATACAGGACACCCTGGTCCTGTGGAGTCCAACTTTTTTTGGGTTCTTATCTGATTAGCAAAAAATTTTAAAAAAAGAAAAAACTTGGAAATGGGGATTTAGGGCAACATGCACCGGATCCCATACTCTTGGGCTCCCAAGAAAAGATGCACTATGCGAACGTCTGACAGGGAGGCTACTAAAAATAGAAACTAAGTAATCCAGAATGGTGTATATTTGTTAACCTATACTGTTCTAACTCTCCAATGGAGATTGTATTTGTATATTTCAGGATATAGCGAGTAAGCTTTGGCCCATATAACCCTACCACCCGACAGCAGGCAAAAAGCTGAGATCATGGCAAGAGATGAGCCACCACAGTCATATTGTGGAGGATCCATATGGAACCCTGCAGAGAAGGACGGGATGAACAAGGGACCCACAGCCACAGCCATTCAACCAACTCAGGATAAGCCAAATGTGTTTGTGCTTTTCAGGATGCAACGAGAGAGCTGTGGCCCATCTAACCCTACCAACCAACCGTAGGCCGATGGCTGAGATCCTGGCAAGAGAAGAGCCACCACAGTCATATTGTGGAGGATCCATAGGGAACCCAGCAGACAATGACAGATGAACAAGGGACCTATAACCACAGCCATTCAATCAACACAGGATAGGCCAATGAGACAGAAACCAAGGATTTTTGACACAAAGACCCCTAAGCTCACAACATTAAAGCAGCCTTAATACTCACCCACCACGACTCAGGGAACTGAGCGGAAGAGGGGGCGGAAAGATTGTGAGAGCCGTGGTGGGGGAGACTGTCCAGAGGCATGGCACCCCTCAGTATCAACACACTTGGGCCAGGAAGACCGGGCTGAGTACTAGGCTATCCAGGATCCCTTGCCACAAGGACTAATACAGACAGCCCACGGAGGAGGATATCCAACTGATCAGGGATGGGGAGGGGGGAATTGGGGAAGTCGGGATAACAACGCATTGTTTGCCCACTAAATAATGTAACTCATTATGGACAATAAATATATATTTTAAAAAAAAAGAAAAAACCAGATTCCAAAAATTAGCTGGGCGTGGTGGGTCAATTAGCTGGGCGTGGTGGCACACATCTTTAACCCCAGCACTCAGGAATTCAGGAGGCAGAGGTAGGAGGATTGCTGTGAGTTCTAGGCCACCCTGAAACTACATAGTCAATTTCAGGTCAGCTTGGGCTAAAGTAAAACCCTACCTTCAAAAGGAAAAAAATAAAACTACAGAATACACATTCTTTTTGGCAATACATGGAACTTTCTCTAAAATATAGATCATATATTAGGACACAAAACAAATCTTAACAAATACAGGAAACAAATCATTTTTTTCTTATATTCTATCTGATCATGATGGGATAAAACTACAAATTAACAGCAGGAAAGACAATAGAACATACACAAACTGATGGAAATTAAATAATACACTCCTGAATGACAAATGGCTCGTTGAAGAAATTGAGAAGGAAATCAAAAAAAGCATAGGATCAAATGAGAATGGACAGCATGCCAACCCAGCCCATCTTCTGGTGCATAGATAATGAAGATGTGTACAATTTTATTCAGCTGTAAAGAAAAATGAAATTGCCGGGCGTGGGGGCGCACACCTTTAATCCCAACACTCGGGAGGCAGAGGTAGGAGGATCGCCATGAGTTCAAGGCCACCCTGAGACTACATAGTGAATTCCAGGTCAGCCTGGGCTAGAGTGAGACCCTACCTCGAAAAAAAAAAGAAAAAGAAAATAAAAAATTAAATTGTGAAATTTACAGAGATCTGGAAAAGTGAGGTAACCCAGGCTCAGAAAGTCTTCGTGTTTATGTGAGTCGGTATAAAAGTCAGTAGTAGAGGCCAGGAAGCTAGAAAGGGGCCAGAGGAAGGGAGGATGGAGAAGGGCTTACAAGGAGGGTAGAGTAGATATGTAGCTAGATGGGCAGAATATTGGGAGTGAAATGATCTAAGTGACTGGGGTTCTATTCAAAAAGGTTTTGCCTGTCCATATGTCTACAAGTCAACATGTTTTGGCCTATGTCTATATGTCTACATGTCTATATGTTTTTGTCTATATGTTGAGTGCTTCCCCTGCTTTTTCCTCTGGCAGTTTCAGAGGTTCAAGTCTGATATTAAGGCCTTTGATCCATCTGGACTTGATTCTTGTGCATGGAGAGAGATAAGGATCTATGTTCATCCTTCTACATATTGATACCTAGTTTTCCCAGCACCATTTGTTAAAGAGGCTGTCTTTTCTCCAGTGACTATTTTTGGCATTTTTGTTAAAAGTCAGATAGTTTTGGGGAGGGGGGGCATTGGGGAATTGGGGATAACAGCTCATTGTTTGTCCACTGAATAATGTAACACAGTATGGACAATAAATATATATATATTTTTAATATTTTTTATTCATTTTCAAGCAGAGAAATACAGAGAGAGAGAGAGAGAGAGAGAGAGAGAGAGAGAGAGAGAGAGAGAACCAGGGCCACTTGTGGGTATGGCATATGTGGGTCCTGGGGAATTGAACCCAGGGCCCCAGGCACTGGAGGCAAGTGCCCTAACCTCTGAGCCATTTCTCCAGCCCAATAAATATATATTTAAGATTAAAAAAAAAAGTCAGATAGTTGTAGCTGCCTGGGTTTACATCTGGGTCTCCTATTCTGTTCTATTGATCCTCCTACCTCCGCCTCCCAGGTGTTAGGATTAAATGCATGTACCATCACGCCCAGCTAAAAATGATTTTTAAGTATTTCTCTTGGGAAAGTGACTCATGATTAAATGGGCTTGTTTACAAAGCTTGCCAGCCTGGGTTCGATTCTCCAGCACCCATCTAAAGCCAGATGCACAAAACATTTTTCTCTTTGGCTTTGTCAATATCCCTCTACTTGGACTTCAGTACTTCAGGAATGTTATTTAACCATTTCTGTTTGCAGAGCTCCTCTCCTATTGAGTGGAATTTTTCTCATTCTAATTCTACCTCCTCAAAGTTGTGCTCTTCTGTTAAATGGTTAAAATAGAGCATATGGGCCCTTATTCTCTCCCTAGTGTGGGCTTCCCCCTTCTCCCTCTCCCCCTCTCTCACTCTCTGTCTCCTTCCTCTCTTCTTCATCTTCCTTTCCCCCTTCTCTCTTGAGACAGAGAAGGAAAGAGGAGAGAGAAAGAGGGTTACATAACTATTTATGAAAATTACCTTTAATAAAGCTGGATAACAGTTAAAAAGCAAAAACAAATAAAAATAGAGGGTCTGGTGGTGGGTGGGAGAGGGGGCCAGGGGAGGAAGAGGGGGACCTGCCAGAGCTGTCAGCCAGCAACAGAAGGCAGCCTGGGAGCTCCCCCAGGACAAGTGGCAGACCCCCTGCCTGTTCTGTACCAGGTAATTGGCACCTGTCCAGGAAACGTTCCCCCACTGTACAGTGGAGCATCAGTGTAACATCGATGGCACGGTCCATAAGCATGGACATGAGTTGTATGGATATATAAAACATAAATTTTATTAGATTTAAGAATCCTACGGTTGAGTACATGAAGTCCATAGACAACCCAGTGCCTCGGGAGATGGAAGAGTATTTGAATCCAGTATTGGAGATGACTTTCTACTTGAATTTGAAGTAGAAATTTTTTTGTTTGTTTGTTTGTTTTTCAAGGTAGGGTCTCGCTCTAGTCCAGGCTGACCTGGAATTCACTATGTCGTCTCAGGGTGGCCTTGAACTCATGGTGATCCTCCTACCTCTGCCTCCTGAGTGCTGGGATTAAAGGCACGCGCCACCACGCCCGGCTGAAGTAGAAGATCTTTATGAGGCAGATTTTGTCCAATCTCATACCCTAATGGCCTCAGCAAAAATTCCTGTGTTGTTGAGAAGTTTGGTGACCGCTGTTTGGTTTTGTCTTTCAGAGCTCTGAGCTGTTTTAGTTCTTTTTACCTATTTGGGCTATTAATGCCATTTTATGACATGGTTGGACAATTTGGAAGGTCTTTTGAGAAAATTTGGAGTTCTGTGGAACTATCTGGGCATCTGCCATATGACAGGGAATGTTGAAATGTTGGTCTTTGAGGCTCTGGTGTGTCATTGGTTTCTGTGAAATCATTTGACTCAGAGACACAAGGATGTTGAGAAGATCTCCGTTGTGATTTGAATAACCATGGAAAACTAAATCCATGCTATCTCAGTAACCCTGGAGAGAATTCTAGATGAAAAGTCTTTTGTGCACTGTATGTAAGGGTTTTTGCAACATGGGACAACACGTAATCTTCCCCTAGAGTTCTTGGAACTAATTGAGTAGCCAACCTCTGGGCACTTCAGTTTTGCATTTTTTTTAACTGACTACACACTAAAATTACTATGTATGCATAATGTGAACATTTGGGGGGCAGTTTGGGGGCCACGTTAAGACATAGGAGTTGTTGCTTCTATTTTTTTCTCTATTTTCCTTCGAAGAAGTAGTTAGCTAAAATGCAGCAATAAAATACTTAGTGTAATTTGAGGCTGAAAAACATGCTTATACAGGAATTTACTTCAATCAATCAGCCCTAACCGCCCCCAAAAAAATGCCAGATGTGGTGGCATACCCCTTATTACCACTATTCAGAGGCACCTGGGAGGTAGGAGGATCACTGTGAGTTCAAGGCCAACATGAGACTTCATAGTGAATTCCAGGTCAGTCTGCGCTAGAGTGAAAACCTATCTCAAACCCCCCTCCATAAAAAAAAAAAAGTTTTATTCTTTATTTGAGAGAGAGAGAAAGAGAGAGAGAAAGAGAAAGAGAAAGAGAGAGAGAGAAAGAGAAAGAGAGAGAGAGAGAGAAGATAGGGCCACTGGTTGCTGTAGATGAACTCCAGATACATGTGCCACTTTGTGCTTTATGTAAGTACTTTATGTAAGCACTGGGGAATTGAACCTGGGTCAGCCGCCTTTGCAAGCAAGCACCTTTAACCACTGAGCTAGTTTTCAGCTCCTAACTAATTTTTTTAAAAATCGTTTTAAGCTGGGTATGGTGGTGCAAGCCTTTAATCCCAGCACTTGGGAGGCAGAGGTAGGAGTTCCAGACCATCCTGAGACTACATAGTGAATTCCAGGTCAGCCTGGGCTAGAGAGCGAGACCCTACCTCGAAAAACCTACTATATATATATATAGTATAACAACTTATACTCCTCTATCCCCTCGCCCAGCTCCCATTACTATCGAGGGCCTCCTCGGTGGGGTTATGGTCTTCACTGTGGGATCATGAAGGCCTCAAGTCAGTCTCTATGGGGCAGCAGGGAACCGTGCCTCAGGGTGTTCCTACCCACTCTGTGGCTCCTACAATCTTTCTGCCCCCTGTTCTGCAATACCTAACTAAATTTTAAAATATTTTTTTATTTATTTGCAAGCAGAGAGTCAGAGAGAGAATGAGCACACCAGGGCCTCCTGTGCTCTGCAAATGAACTCCAGACACAAACTTGACTTTGTATATCTGGCTATATGTAGATATTGGAGAAATAAAACCAGGTTCTCAGGCTTTGTAAGCAAGTTTAACCACTGAGCCCAAACCCTCTCTCCAGCCATCTTAACTCCTTTTTGTTTGTTTGTTTATTTGTTTGCTTTGGTTTTTCAAGGTAAGATCTCCCTCTAGCCCAGGCTGACCTGAAATTCACTATGTAGTCCCAGGCTGGCCTTGAACTCACAGCAATCCTCCTACTTCTTCCTCCTCAATGGTGGGACGAAAGGCATGCGCCACCATGCCTGGCAGGTTCTATTTATGTTACTGTTTTTTGAAACTTGATTTGCTTGTGTGTGTGTGTGTGTGTGTGTGTGTGTGTGTGTGTGTGTGTGTGTGTGTGTGTCTGTTCTCCCTTGATCACTCTGCACCTTGCTTTATGAGGCAGGGCCTTTCACTGAACTCAGAGCTCACTGACAGCCAGGCCGGCCAGCCAGCGAGCCCTGGGGATCTGCCTGCCAGAGCTGTGATTACAGGCTTGTAACACAGTTCTTCCATAGAATGAAGATTGCTGCTGGCTCCTTTATATGTTAAATGTGTGATGCCCCGTTGTGTTCTGTAAGCCTTATGAAGTGGGATGCTTAGAAGTTGGCGTCCTCCAAACTCATTTATTAGGGCTCTCAAGGTCTGACCTTAACTCCAGGCAGCCCCCTGCCACTCCTCCTTAGATGTAAATGTGACCCAAAATTCCTCAATATGGGTTTTGAATTAGTTATTCATTATATTCAGCTAAGAATGTAAATGGGAATAGCATCGATTATATTTATTCAAGGGTTTCCATAATTATCAAAGCTAAAAAGAATTTTTTTTAATTCTCTTGTAAACTGTAAAGTATAACGTGATACTGACTCGTTTTTATTCACAGGAGAGATGCAATCTCCGCTTGAATGTCTTCCTGTTTTCCATCTTCTATTTGACTATTTTGGTAAAATTTTGGCCACACACATTGGGGATTCAGCATTCCAGAGTTCTTTTGGAATAATAGTGATGGAAGTGATTGTTCCAAGGAAATTAATCTATTTATAATTATAATAGGCCAAGTTTCCTTTTTTGAAAAAAAAAAATGCTTCAACATAATGGCTACAACCCCGGTACCAGCCTCTTTCTTCACATCTCAATCAACTTTATAATTGCTTCATTCCCTTGGGCTCAAAGTCTGGCCACATTATCCAAATATGTCCATAAATCGGTGGGAGTCTTTAAGTTAGATTTTGGTACTGAGACCATAGAAAAGAAAGGGCTAAATTCCCTCCATGATGTCTTTGAAGAATCTGCTAAAAGGTGAGCAGTGAGGAACTGCTACTGTGAAAACCCAGCTCTCGATGTGATCGCTTCCTGCCATCACCAAGGCTCCACATTACACAGCAAGCCATATGGATCAGTAACCAACTAAAGTCCCAACTCAGCTCCGTAACAGTACCACAGGCTGTCTTATGCTCCAGAGGGTTTGCAGGTTCTTTTGCTCCTGGACAAGGAATTGCACAGACAGAGAAAAAAAAAAATGGACAGAAATACACAAAGTAAGAGGATTTATTATTAAGAAAGGATCTATTTCAAGAGAGTTAGTGGGCCAGAGAAAAGAAAAGGTTAGAATCTCAAAGAGACCTGTTATGCCAAGAGTTGGGCTCTGGGTTTCATTTGCATAGTGTGGGTATTATGGCTCATTGGGACAGCAAGGCTTTCATGTGAATACTCTGATACACGCATTCCACATAGAATTCCATGCATTATATGTCTCAGCATCTCAACTCTCCACTCGAGGGTGCATTTTTGTATACTATGCGCCACAATTAGGCAACCTTCAGACACACTGGAATGGCCTGCAGGTGCCTGGTGGCCTGTCAGTGGATTCCAGCCTTCCTCTTGGCCAGCTTGTTCTTTTCATATGCAAATTTTGCAGCCTTTGCACACATCAGTCTGGCTCTTGCTTTTCTGCTCTGTTCTCCTGCCCATTATCTTCTTTATATCACACCAAGTCCCCGGTGATGTCTCTCATTTCCAATATGTCTACCATCATAAAAAAAAGAAAAGAAAAGAAATCCCTGGAGAGATGGCTCAGCGGTTAAGGCACTAGCCTCCAGTGCCTAAGGCCCCAGTTCAATTCCCCAGTACCCACATATGCCAGACCCACAAGGTGGTGGCCCTGGTGTTCTCTCTGTCTCTGTCTCTGTCTCTGTCTCTCTCTCTGTATTTCTCTGCTTTAAAAATAAATAAAATTTAACTTTTTTTAAAAAATCCTTGAACCCACATCATTCCCCCCATTCTGCCTCCTACATACAGCAAAGTTACATGCTGCTTCTACCTCCCCATTTCTCATTCTTTCTGTCCATTCTAATCAATCCATCCCTGATCCCCTCTGAGACTGTCCCAAAGTTGATAGTGACTGATTACTTTTTACGGTTGAAGCATTTTCTTTGCCCTCCGAGGCATCCTGTTTCCTGTTATCTTCTTTCTAAAGAGACTTCGTGGCTTTGTCTTTCTCTTTCTGACTTAAATTCCTACGTGGTGTCACCCAGGCCATTTGTTTTACATGCCATCTATGTAGTGATGACGGACAAGCCTTGAAAACGTCTTTAGTCAGACTGGTGCGTAAGGGGAAGGCCTGATCGGTTTGCGGGTTCAAAGGGTGGACCCCAGAGGCCAGCCCACCTAGGTAGTGTGCTAGACTGTGGGCAGCAGAGGGCACTGCAGCCGTGTGGATGAAACTGGATCAGACACTAAGGTGAGTCTGTGTCCCTTTGGGCGCCTGTCCCTATCTAAACATGCCTGAAAGAACCTAACTTGATCCAGAGTCTCCTTCACTGTCACCCACATATTTGATGCCTTATCAATGTCTTTGGTAAACACATTGGCTTTTGACTATCTTGTTCTGTCAAATTCATGTATCCTCTTCCATTCATTCAGGGCAACCTGAACCCATGTTCCTGAGCCAAGCTCACTCATTCAACTCAGAATAAATTGTCTCTTATTTCCTTTGGAGCAAGGACTGTGTGTGTGTGCTTGTCTGTTTTCATCAATATTACTCTATACTATAGCTATTCTACAAAGCAGCCTGTGAGATTTTTTATAGGCAAATCCCGCTGGCATGGTGGCGCATGCGCCTTTAATCCCAGCACTGGGGAGGCAGAGGTAGGAGGATCCTTGAGTTCAAGGCCACCCTGAGACTGCACAATGAATCCAGGTCAGCCTGGACTAGAGGGAGACCCTACTTTTTAAAAAAAATCCATTAAAATTCACTTTAAACTGGGTATGGTGGTACATGGCCCATGGCCCATTAAATGGGTATGTTTTTTATTTCTCTTGGTAGATACCTAAAATGAAATTGCTGGGTCATATGGAAGTTTTGTACCAAATGACCCAGCAGTTCTTTTTGAGAACTGCCAACCTGTTTTCCAAAGTAGTTAGAGCATTTTACATTCCCACCAACAAAAAGTGTTCTTAGCAACTTTATTAGCATATATTACTATTGCTCTTATCTATTTTAGCTATGCTAGTGAGTATGAAGTGATGTGTCATTGTAGGCTGGATAAGTTGTTTTTCAGTGGTAGAAATGGATTCCAGGGGCTGGAGAGATGGCTCAGTGGTTGAGGCACTTGCCTCTAGTGCCTAAAGCCCTGGGTTCAATTCCCCAGTACCCACATAAGCCAGACCCACAAGGTGGTGGCTCTGGTTCAATATCTCTCTCTCTCTCTCTCTCTCTCCTTGAAAATGAATAAATAAAATATTTTTTAAAAAGAAAGAAATGGATTCCAGGGCCTAGGCAAGCCCTCTACTGAGGTAGTTTAGGGGTAACTGGGACCCTCAAAAATAAAAGCAAGGTATGTCTTTGAGCCTCTAGAGGGACAATCTAGGTTATTCTATTTTGCTCCAGGTCAGAAATGTCACAAGAGAGAACATGACTTTTTCATGTCTCCTAAAACCTCACTGGTGCCTCAGTTCTTACCTCTTCCTTTCCTGGGAGAGGAAGGACTGTGAGGGGACTAGTCCCTTTCCCAGAGCCTGTCACCCTCTGGACACCTGTGTCCGGAGTAAGCCGACTCACATAAAAGACCCCAACCTGAGTCTCAGGGGAGACTTTTCACACTTCCAGAAAACTCCTCTTGCCTCCTTGGGCAATAGCTCTGCCTCTGTTCCTTAAATTCTATCTGTAATCTAATAGAAATCTCTAAATCTTATCCTGTGGGAAATTGCTTGAATTCATGAGGCAAGAATCTAGAAGCCACTGACTCGGGTGAGAGCTCTGCTTGACTGTGGATTTTGGGGGGCCTAAGTGCCTGAGTTCCTGCCAAACCAAGAATTGAGATGCTCTTACAGACCCTAAAATCATTGCATCACTACCATTGAGATCCACGCCTAGCAGAGTGGTATTTTATTGTAATTTTTCTTTCTTTTTTTTTTTTTTTGTAAGATAGGATTATGGAATTCAGTTAATATATGTTATTAGCTTGAAAACTGCAACAGAAGAATACATTTTAAAAACTCGTTGATGTGGGATTTGGGGGTTTGGGAGGGGTCCCCCAGATTTATGAACTCCAAGTTTGTGTTCTGTCCTAAATTTAATAAAGAATTAATAAAGATGGATTGAAGAAGGACACCT
>PVHP010055277.1:0-10170 GCA_004024765.1 Zapus hudsonius | reverse complement strand
GCAGATGAACCATGGGCTTGCACAGCACATGGCCCTCCACATGGGAGAATTCCAGCAGTCCCATTGAGTAGGACCCTCAGTGGATTAGGGGCAGGGAGGAGGGAAACAGGGGTGCTAACACAAGACTTATTTACACAGAGTCTCTACTTATTAAAATTTTTTTAAATAGTAAAAAAAAAAAGTATAATAAAAATCTGGGTGCAGTGATGCGCATCTATAATCTCAACACCTGGGAGGTGAAAGTAGAAGGATCAGAAGTTCAAGGTCACCTCCACTACATAATAAGTTTGAGCCCAGCCTGGGCTACATGATATCTTGCCTCAAAAAACCAAACAAACAAACAAAACAGTGTGACAATGTATTTATGCATGGCTTTAGAAGTCCCGCATGTTCCAAGATAGCATGTCTATGTACAAGGAAGCTGATTCATTGCAGCTATTTGTTTGTTCAATTTTGGGTACCCAGGGCCTTGCATGTATTAGGCAAGTGTTCTCTTCATCACTAAGCATGAAGCACACACACATACATACATACATACTCACATGCACACATGCTTTAATCAAAGCATATGTGCAAAATGTCGGCTGTTCCATCTAGGTGTATGATGTAGATGTTCACCTTAATGTTTTTCTGTATGTTTGAAATGTTTTATCATAAAAAGCTGGGGAAAAGGAATCCATCTGTCTCTATGCTAAAGGAGGTTATAAGAGCATTGAGCCAGGCATGGTGGTGCACACCTTTACTCCCAGCACTTGATAGGTAAGAGGTAGGAGTGCTGTAAATTCAAGGCCAGCCTGAAATTACAGAGTGAGTTCCAGGTTAGCCTGAGCTCAAGTGAGATCCTACCTCAAAAAAACAAAACAAGGACGCCCTGAGGCCTTGGCTGTGGATGAAAACTATCCATATAGCCCAGGGCATGAGTGTCATTCAGAGGGAGATATGGAGCCTGCGAACCTTTTAGAGCTTCCCAACTGTCCACCTGTGCCAAGACAGAATAGCTGATGAGAGAAAGTTCAAGGTTCACGGTCAGCTGATCACATTCAGTCCACATTTAGGAAAGAGCTGGAGGAAGGTTTTACCTCTATTGTTGGTTGACTGATCAGGATACAGTGTGCTGAAGGCTGTGGCTTGGATCAAGCCCAAGACTAACTGAAGACACGTTGGTAAAGAGAAAGTCACATAAGAAGTGTACGAGACATCCATCCTGTGAAATGAGTAATTCTAACCATGGAAAGAAAAAAACTAGAAAAGGTCACAGGAGACCTTCTGAAGTTCACACTTCTGTGGCAACTGATTCCAGAGACACGAAAGAAGATGAATTGAGGTGCAAAGAAGCTGAAATACAACTTGTGAAAGCCATGGAAGAGGTTGTGAGTAAGCAGCTCTGTTCATGTGAAACATATCAAGAGCTAAAAAGACGATTAAATGTGCTTGAAGAGAGTGTCGAAGATACAAAGAAAACACTCATTGCTTTCGAGAGCACAGAGCAGAATCTGAAGAAGATGCAGGAGGAGTGGCAGGAGGTGAGGGAGGCCCTTCACTGCAAGGCTAGGAAAGAGAGGCTTGTGAAAGAAGCGATCAAAGCAGAGATCTCAATAAGTCAGATGAAAGGAGAAGTTAAAGGCCAGGCTGGCAGAATACAATGAATAGAAGAAAAAATAACAGAGCTTGACGACAAGATTTTTAACATGTTAGTTAAACAAAGAAAGAAAAAAAGAGAATTTAAAAACCTGGGTAAGGGGATGTGTGAGCTTTGGGACACTGTTAAAAGAGCTAACATTTGGCTGATTGGCATTCCTGAGAGAGAAGAGCAGCAGGTTGCCGGAATAGAAAACCTATTTCATAAAATAATAGCAGAAAATTTCCCAAATCTCGGGAAAGACATGGACATCCAGGTAGTGGAAGCATTTAGAGCCCCAAGTACTGATGAGTGTACAAGTGCTCTACAACATATTGTAGTTAAACTGTCAAGAATACAAAGAAAGACATATTTTACAGTCTGCAAGAGAGAAGCACCAAGTCACATTTAAAGACAAATACATTAGACTAACTTCAGATTTCTCAGAAGAAATGCTAAATGCCAGAAGGGCATGGAATGATGTATTTCAGGTTCTAAAGAAAAGTAACTACCAACCAAGATTATTATACCCAGCAAAGCTGTCCTTTACAGTTGAAGGAGAAATAAAGACCTTCCATGACAAAGATAAATTAAATGATTATGTGTCAACTAGACCAGAATTGCAAAAGTTGCTTAAGGGTGTCCTACATCCAGAGGAGAAAAATCTTGACATGCTCTCATTAAAGTGTGAATAGCCAAGTGTGGTAGTGCACACTTTAATCCCAGCACCTGGGAGGCAGAGGTAGAAGGATATCTGTGAGTTCAAAGCCACTCTGAGACTACATAATGAATTCCAGGTCAGCCTTGGCTAGAGAAAGGCATCTAAAAAGTTTTTTTTTAAGTGAATAAATCCCAAACAAAATAAAGATCTACTCATGAGAAAAGGAAGCAATAAATATTACCAATACAGTAAACAAGTCAAGACCAGTGAGAAATGAGCAAAAAAATACATCCATAGTCACCAGAAGACAACAGCAAAATGATGACCAGGTACATAGCATTTGCAGTCCTGAATGTAAATAGTCTCCTTAGGACAAAGACTGGCTGAGTGAAAGACAGACCCAACAAATACTGTAAGAGACATAGCTCACCTCTGGACATAAAACAGTGGAATGATGAGAAAAGAAAATACAGGCAAATGGAATCCAGGAGCTAGATTAACCAGACTTAAAATGTGCTAGAGTTGGGTAAATTCATGTGCACCGAGTGGTGGGACACCTGCCAGGAATCTACGAGGTTCTCCCCAGCAGAGCAGGCACAGTGAAGAGTCGGCCATGTCTCCCATCTCGGGTGCAGCACCCCGTCTTATAAAGAACTCAAAAACTAATCCAAAGGCCCCGAAGTCACAATAGACACCTACGATGTACACCTGGTCTGTAAGTTCTCTGTGTCTATTCAGTCATCAGGCAAATGGAAGCTGGTATCCTTTTTCACTTGAATTAGGACAAACATGACCAAAACACATTAGGATTTGGGGAAGCTGTATATGGGTCTGGTCTGTGTGGAATACAGTCTGGAGTAGGTTCCTCCAAACTGGTATGTGTCAGGAAATGAGGGTGGTATACAAGAGATACCTCCACACGTGCTCATTGAGGAATTTCACAGAAGCCACACTGCCAGTCAGTAAATGTGTCCAGCTGTTAGGAATTAAGTGCTGTCATTGTCATGAGCAGAGAATCAGAAGATGCTGTTTTCACACATGGAGACAAGATTTCAAAGTAGAAGTACTAGTTGGAACTAAAAAGGGGCTGAAGGGAAGCAGGGAGAGGTCACACAAGGGGTGGACATGATCGATGCACGGTATAGTCACGAATTGGAATTCGCTGAATCCTATTTGTACAATTATAATAAATAACAAATGTGAAGAAATAAAAAAAAAAGAACAGGGCTGGAGAGATGGCTCAGCGGTTAAGGCACTTGCCTCCAGTGCCTAAGGCCCCGGGTTCAATTCCCCAGGTCCCACATAAGCCAGACCCACAAGGTGGTGGCCCTGGTGTTCGTTCTCTCTCTCCTTGAAAATGAATAAATAAAATATTTTAAAAAAAAAAAAAGAACAGTGACTCTAGAGCTCTCTCCATGTGCCTCAGTTTTTCCCATCCATAACTTAAGTATAGCAATGGTTCCTATCTCATAGAGCTGTTAGCAGGATTGAACAGCTAATGAATGGGAAGCTGCTTGATATACATGGAAGAGAAGACTCAGTAAATAATGCCCCTGCCCACCTTGCCACTCTGAGTTATTTTCTCTCAGTAGAAAGGTTGGCAATTCTTGGCGAAGAGTTGCTTTCACAGTGTTTCCTCCCTATCAGATCTTTCTCCTCCTTCTTAAAACATGCTCCAGCCAGCTGATAGATCTTACTACTAGTTTACTTTTTCTGACAGCCCCTGACCTTATCCTCTCTCTATCCCACCAGAACACCTGCTCTCCTCCTTCCTCCTAGCTCTACTCATTCCAGGATGCTGGCCCAGCACCAGTTCCTCTGAGAGCCTGGCCAGACCCAGCCATTCCTTAGCTGTCTTCCTTTGGTGTTGTCCCAGGAACTTAACACACGAATGCCCTGAAGAGTCACCTTTGATCCCAGCACCCAGGAGGCAAAGGTAAGGAGAATTGCTGTGAGTTAGAGGCCAGCCTGGGACTACAAAGTGAGTTGCTGGAGTGAGAGTGAGACCCTACCTTGAAACCACAAAAATAAAATAAAATAAAAAACCTTGAAGAGTTGATAACCTTTGTATCTTCCCAAGAAGACTTCAAACACCTAAGGACGAAGGCTTTGTCCTTCTTTCTATATATTCTCCTAGGCTTTTTGGTCACTCACAAAATATGTGGGACAAAACACTGCTTTGATCTCAGTTGCTGCAGTTGCTGTCTAAAGAACTTGCTTCCCCTTTTTGATAGTGCTGGGGATACTAGGAAAGAAGAGCACTGAACCACACCCTCCCCCCTCAGGCTGAGTCAGGGTCTTTCTATGTATCCCACTGTGGCCTGGAATTCCTGGACTCAAGGGATCCTCCTACTTCAGCCTCCTAAATGCTGGGATTACAAACATGGATCACCAAGCCCAGTTTCCTTGTTTTTAATGTCGACTCAGCTAAAACCTGATCCAAGGGCTTTGCCCTAGAGCGCCTCATTTCACAGTACCTTCCATGCCAACATAAAACTAAGGGTGAGCCTGTTGAGTTCCAAGCTACACATGCCACATGATCATCAGTGACCAACCAGAGCAGCTAAAGGACTGATCAGTGCCTCCTCCAGCCCAGCACTGCTGTGATTTCCCTTCCATCATTCTGCCAAGTCCCCTACTGGAAGGACCAATGAGATGAGATCACTGGAAGCTATTTTGAAAGTGATGGGATGGTCTCTACAATAAACATACAAAGGAGCCAGGGATGCAGCTCAGTGCAAGGCCAGGGCTTAACCCCCAGCATCACAAAAAGAAAAAAGAAAGGAGATATCTACATATGGAAGACAAAAAAGAGCATCAGCATTGCTGCAGACAGAGACTCTGGTCCTAACACTAAAGGAGGATTCCAGTGACCTCAGGGTTTATAGCCAGCCAACCCTTCCCTCTGGGCTTAGAATGAGCCTTGCACTCCTCAGTACCATCTACAAAACCTTCACACCTTCATGACCCAGCCTTGGCCATGTCTCTAGAATGAAATCATGCCACCACTTTCTCTCTCTCTACTCACTGTCTTTGTTGTTGTTGTTTTTATTTATTTGAAAGAGACAGAAAAAGAGTCAAAGAGAAAAAGAATAGGTGTGCCAGACCTTTTGCCATTGTAAATGAACTCCAGACACATGTACCACCTTTCACATCCGGCTTTATATGGGTACTGGGGAATCAAACCAAGACCATCAGGCTTTCTGTCAGGTTTTTCAGCACAGCAACAGAAAAGTGACTAGTACCTTGGGTCAATATTAACATCCTGATTGGGATACTAGATCATACACATCAGGTTTTACTTGATGTTTTTATTAAAGGAAACAAAGAATACAGAGGATCCCTCTGTATTATTTCTTGTAACTGCATGCGACTGCACAGCTATCTCAGATTTTTTAAAAAAAATTATCCTAGCTTCTATAAGAACAGATTTATATACATATATATAATACACACATATATATACATGTAAATTTTTTTGAAAGTCTCATGTATTCCAAGGTAGGTTCAAATTTTCTATGTAGCTGAGGATGACCTTAGACTTCTAATCCTCCTGCCTCCACCCTCCCAAATACTAGGATTACAAGCAAGGACAACCATACCTGGTTTATGTGCTATTGGGGATCAAACACAGGGCCTTATATATGCTAGCCAAGCACTACCGTAACTGAGTTATAGCCTCAGCCACAAGTAAATCTTATAAAGGCAAGAAGCCAGGTACAGTGGCTCCCATCTATAACCCCAGCACTTGGGAGACAGGCAAGAGGATTGCTTCAAGTCTGAGGTCATACTGGACTAGCCAGGGAGTTCTAGGCCTGGCTGATTTACAGACTAAGACCCTGATTCAGACAAACAAAACAAACAACAACAACAAAAAGGCAAGAAAGAGAATCAGGGAGAGGAATGAAGAGGCATACAGATATGTGATGGCTGGCCTGGCACACTGGCACAGCAGGCTGTGTCTTGTTGCTATGACAACATTAACAAATGGAATAGATGTCAACAGGCATGAGACCAAGAATAGAAATGAGGTTTCTAGCTTAAGCAAATGAGTATTTAAATCATACCTACCTAATAATGCTTCTGTGAGAATTAAATGAGCTAATGTATATCAAACACACAACATTGCTTAGCTCATATGTATATAACTCAGTATGTATATAACTGAGAGAACAAAATTGATCCTAAAGTTCCAGTCGATAAAAAAACTAAGACACATTGCTGGGCATGGTGGCGTACGCCTTTAATCCCAGCACTCAGGAGGCTGGACTAACTAGAGTGAGACCCTACCTCGAAAAACAAACAAACAAACAAACAAAAAAAAAACCCCTAAGATACACCTCAGGGACCAGATGAAATCCCCTAGCCAGATGTGGCAGAGCACGCTGAGGGCAGAATTTAAATACAGTCTATGGGGGAGGGAATAAAGAGTTCAATGTCACTGGGATTAAATGGGCACTGCTATTTTTTTTTCTTTGAGATAAAATTATGGACCTTGTCTTTGGTTTGGGAAAGTATAAAATTGGGGTTTAAATTTTTTTAAGTGAAGAAGATATAAAAGTATTAGATAATATAAATCCCAAATGTGAAGAAGGCCAAACTACCTACAACAACAAAAATGAAAGTCAAGCCTGAATGGCAAGTAAACATTTTAATTAATTAATTAATTAATTTGAGAGAGAGTGTGTGTGTACCAGAGAAAGAGGCAGGCAGAGAGAGAGAATGGGCAAGCCAGGGCTTCCCACCACTGCAAACGAACTCTAGACACATGCACCACTTTGGATATCTGGCTTTACGTAGGTCCTGGGGAATCAAACTTGGGTCCTTCTGCTTTGCAGGCAAATGCCTTAACCACTAAGCCATCTCTCCAGCCCCAAGTAAACATTTTTTGTTTTTTGTTTGTTTTTTGAGGTAGGGTCTCACTCTAGCCCAGGCTAACCTGGAATTTACTGTGTAGTCTCAGGGTGGCCTTGAACTCATGGTGATCCTCCTACCTCTGCCTCCCGAGTGCTGGGATTAATGGCGTGCGCCACCATGCCCAGCTCCAAGTAAACATTTTAAAAGAAATTTTAAGATGTGGTAGCATATGCCTTTAATCCCAGCACTCAGAGGTAGGAGGATCACTGTGAGTTTGAGGACAGCCTGAGACTATAGATGAGCTCCAGGTCAGCCTGGGCTAGAGTGAGACCCTAACCTCAAAAACAAAACAACAACAACAAACTTCCTGATATTTAAGCCAGGGTGTTGACTTTCTGACCTGGGTTTCTGCAATTCTCATACCCAGCGGACAAGGATGGCTGGTTGTCCTGTCCAAGCAAATGCTGCAGACATTTATACAGCCATCTAGAGGGCTAGTCCATTTCTCTTCCCACAGCATCTAATTCTTACTTCAAGCAGATAAACTCTGCATGTGGTTTGGATGAATGTCCTGTGTATAATGAACTGTTTGTAGCACTGGGGGAGAAGGCAAAGTGTTTAAATTTTTATTAAAACAAAACAAAACATGAACAACACTGCTTCTAGAGAAATTCGGGCTTTGGGAAGCAGTTCAATAACCTGTAGATGATAAAGCTATATTTAATTAGGAGCTGACAGATTGTTGTAAGAAAAATCTAGACAAATAAGGACACTGTTTATACTTGAAAGATGATAAAACAGATTCTGCTACAAAAGTTTTCCAGCACAACTCATTGGCCAATGACTCCTTAGGGAAATTATTTTTAATCCCTTTATCAAATTGGTTGATACATATTTCAACTCCAGTGCATATATGGACAAGCTGAGATAGTTTGGATGGGAAATGTCCCCCCAGCCTCACGTGTTTATGAGTGATACTCATACTCAATCCTTCCCTGGTGGCAATTTGGGAGGTGAAGCCTTGTCCTGGGGATGAGCCTTGAGGTCATTAGCCCAGCTTTCCAATGCTGGCCAGTCCTCTCTTGCTGCTTCCTGCCATGCTCTCTCTGCCAAGATGAAGCTTCCCCTCAAGACTGTAAGCTGAAATAAAACCTTTCCTCCCAGCAGCTGCTTCTGGTCAGATGTTTTATCCCCAAAAGAGAAGATAATTGCAAGCTATAAAGTGAAATTTTTTTCATGTTTTAAGAAACAAATGCTGAGCTGGGCGTGGTGGCACACGCCTTTAATCCCAGCACTCAGGAAGCAGAGGTAGGAGGATCACCATGAGTTCAAGGCCACCCTGAGACTACATAGTGAACTCCAGGTCAGCCTGGGCTAGAGTGAGACCCTGCCTCGAAGGAAAAAAAAAAAAGAAGGAAGGAAGGAAGGAAGGAAGGAAGGAAGGAAGGAAGGAAGGAAGGCAGGCTTTGACTAGGTGTGGCAGTGCATGCCTATAACCCTAACACAGGCAGGAGTGTCCCAGATTCAAGGCCAGTATGGGATCCATAGGGAGACTACTGCAAAAACCCAACAGCAACACATTTTGCAAGGAGAAAGGGGAAACAAAGTTGACTGTGTTTTTAATGTTTGTTTGCTAAGCTCACAAAGGATTCTGGGAGTGAACCCATAAAGTCTCAGAGTGAAAAACCACACAAGCAACTAGTTTGATTCCCCCAAACATTCCAGGAGTATGGTCCCTCTAGACCAGAACACTCTGGAAAATTGTCATTAATGTTAACTAATATAAAAAACATTCACATGTGTTATGTCACTGCTTCAAGTGGCATAAGATTATTATTAGTCTCATTTTAGAGATGAAGAAACTGCAGCTCATAAAGGCTGGCGCCCAAGGTCACAAAGTTAATGCCACAGCCACACTTGTCTCTTCTGAGCTGGGCAGTGAGGACAGTAATGCCAATAGCAGCTGCAGTGGCACTGGAGTTATACTCCCCCCCCTCCCCGCATTCATATGTCAACGCATGTAACCCTCATAATGGCCTTTAGCAGAGGCAGGCAGGTCTCTATGGCCTTCAGCCTCTTCCTCAGCTCTGCTCACCATCCATGTGCTACTTCTTTCCCAAGAAAATTAAAGTGAGCATCCTAAAGTCCTCTCTACTCTCATCCCAAGTCTAATAGTTTGTTTTAAAAATGTTAATTGTTAAAGCTGGATGCCAGGCATTTGGAATATTGGGGGGTGGATATTTGAAATGGCAAGCATTTCAGCCACTGAGCTATCTCCTCAGCCAATAGAGATGGCTTTTTGTTGTTGTTGTTGTTGTTGTTGTTTTTGTTTTTCGAGGTAGGGTCTCTAGCCCAGGCTGACGTAGAATATAAATATATGAGCATTTTTCATATATTTATTGAATATGTAGTCTCAGGCTGGCCTCAAACTCACAACAATCCTCCTGCCTCTGCCTCCCCAGTGGGATTAAAGGTGTGTGCTCCAAACTTTTTGATATATTAAACATGATTTAAAATCAGTGAGTGCCTCATGGAATTTGAAAGGAAGCTAAATCCAAAAGCAAAATTAAGTCTGGAATGTCACATGCTCTCTTTTATAGTATTGTAATAGTTCCCAGACTGAAGTCCAGACCCCTCTGTGAGAAGAATCCCTCTGAAGTCCTTGGATCAAAACACTGACTAGAGAAGATACAACAAGAAAGAAACTGACCACAGGACCATTTATTTAAAAACAGAAAAGCAAATGCTGGTCAGGAGGGCACAGGTCTGGAATCCTTGCATTCTGGAAGCTGAGACTGGGGGATCACCAGTTTGAGGCCAGTCAATACCATACAGTTAGTTTCAAGTCAGTCTAGTGAGCCCCTGTCTACTCTGTATAAAGTTGCATTTCCTTGATGGCTAACGATATTGAGCATTTTTCATATATTTATTGAATATTTATAGCTATTTATTTATAAGAGGAGAGAGAAGGGGGAGAAAGAAAGAATATGGATGCACCAGGGCCTCTTGTTGCTGCAAGAAAGGTGGGGATGGA
>PVHP010055276.1:0-10205 GCA_004024765.1 Zapus hudsonius | reverse complement strand
CTTTATCAGGGGTCCTGGAGAGATGGTTCAGTGGTTAAAGGTGAACCTTGCTTGCCAAGCCAGAAGGCCCAGGTTTGACTTCTCAGGACCCACCCAAAGCCAGAGTTGCACATGTATCTGGAGTTTGTTTGCAGTGGCAAAGGCCCTGATAAACCCATTCTCTCTCTTATAAATAAATATTTTAACAATTAAAAAAAAACTTTACTAGGCCTGTGCTGCTTGTGCCACACTGTGTTCTGTTGTCAGTCACATAATAAACACTGTAAATGAAGAAGAACCAACCTTAACACAAAGTTGCTCAAGATTTGCCTGCTCTCAGGCAGATGAATAACAGGCATTCTTCAACATCATTGGCATCAGACCAACTTTCGCCTTCAGAACTTAGAATATTTCATGTACTCGCTTCCCTCAGTACTGTGACAGTTTCTGGCAAGCTCCACAGACCCCTCTCCTTGAGTGGGAGGTCTCTAGTGTCTAGCCAGGGCTCAAACCTAGGCGCTAAAACTGATTGGCCAGGTATGAACCAACCACCTGTCTCCCTGCTCATCTAGGGCAGGAAATACACACTGAAGAGATAATCCTGTCTCTTTCTCACACACTTGGCCTAAAAGAAGGACGTCTGACTCTAGGGACCTGTAAGGTCTCCCGCACCCCAAGCCCCCCACTGCAGCCTGTGGTGAGGGGCTGGATTTCTCTTCCACTGAATCTTTCCTTCTCAAGATCTTTCCCCTTTCTGCTTGTTTAGCTGAACAGCATCAATTCTATTAAAAGTCTCCACCTTTTCTCTCCACACTGATGGCTGTACGTGGGCTGCTTTCCCTATCTCTCTCCCAAATCCTCAGAACTGACTCCAATCTAGAATAAATGTGTGGGATAAGTGTCAAAGTTGTCCAATTCTTCAGCATTTTGAGACAAGAACTCTGGGGAAAGTACAGTGGTGAAGCCCCTGTGTTCACCCATTGTGCCCAGTTCCCGTTAGAGTACAAATGCTTTATCCTGGTGTGGTAGCATGAATGTATGTCCGCCATAGAATTGGGTGTTTTATTAAGCTTCCAAGTTGGATCTCCAGCTACCTAGATGGAAGAGGAGGGAAGATGCAAGGAACTGCTGCACAGTTCAATAGTATAGCCACTCACGATGCTAAATTAATTATAATTAATAAAATTTAAAAAGACATTTTCTCCCCACTCAGCAGGAGCTAAGAAATGGATGAAATGGAGAGACCAGGAAAGAATTCAAACACCACAGGCTACATGATATACATTTCATGTCTATTAAATGTCCAGAGTATGTCAGTAGTTGCTAAAAGATAATGGAAGGATGGGCTGGAGAGATGGCTTAGTTAAAGCTTTTGCCTGCAAAGCAGAAGGACCCGAGTTTGATCCCCCAGTACCCACCTCATACCCATATAAAGCCAGATGCACAAGGTCTGGAGTTTGTTTGCAGTGGCTGGAGGCCTTGGTGTGCCTATTCTCTCTCTCTCTCTCTCTCTCTCTCTCTCTCTCTCTCTCTCTCTCTCTCAAATAAATAAATAAACATTTAAAAAGATACTGGAAGGAAGATACTGGAGCTGAATAGTAATGATTACAGATCTTTTGGTGAAAAGGATGAAAAAGTTCTGGAATTAGATAATGGTAGAGTTTTTACAACATATCAAATACACAAAAGCCTACTGAGGTGAGCATTTTAAAATAGTTAAGGCCAGAACTTACTAAGATGTACACTTGAAGATATTTCATTTTATGCTAGAATTTATTGAAGAATACACTTTATATGTGTGACTTTTAAACTTATTCAGATTGATGAATTTTGTCCATATCAATAAAAATAACGCCAAGAAAATAAGGAATTAAATTATAGTTTATCTAAAATTTGCATTATTACAATGATTGCTAAGTGAATAATGGGCTTAAAGTTATTTAACCTTTTGTCATTTAAATTTTTGTAAAGAATGTTTTTTTCTATTCCTTGTCTTGTTAAATTCACCCTTTTAATTACAGATGCTTGCAAATTCCAAGACAATCTTGGATGAAGGAATTTTTTTTTACTGTTACCCATCCATATGTGAAGGTATGTATGCCACATACATGCTACATGTGTGCACATCTAAACAAATTGTAAGTTATAAGATCACATTTTTATTGTCATTTCTCATCATTTATTGATGTGCTTGCATGACACACTCCCAAGTATTCAAGAAGCACGAAGGTCATTAAGTAGTACACTCTGTTGTAAAGAGGCAGCTGGCCCCTCTGGGGGACAGTCTGTGACATGGAGTGACCAACCAAGAGAAGGAAATCAAGAGGTTCTGTGGGAGTCGTTACAGGCATTCAGAAGAGCAGGAATGGAGTCTCCAAAGGACCTGGACCTTTGGGTTTATGGGGAAAGGGCTGGGGATAGGAGAGGTGGGTGGAGATGCAGGGCAGGAAGGCTGTGAAGGGCTGACCAGGTGCCTGATGGGTATGGAGGACAAGGCTGTTTCCCTCATCACTCTCCTGCAAGTGAATCAGGCCAGACTCTTCTTAGCTTCTGAGATCAGGTGAAATCTGTACTCAGACTGCAGACACCCCTCATTTCTACCACTTAGTGACATCCCCAGCCCTGAAAACGTATTTTTAAATTTTATTAATTATAATTAATTTAACATGGCTAGTGGCCACACTACTGAACTGTGCAGCAGTTCATTACATATAAATCTTTTAAAAAGCATTTCAGTGGAAATTTAATTTTTGCAATATTTTGTATAGGAGATATGGGGAAAAGGGGCAAAAGTCCATGAGACCCCACACTTCCCAGAGTAAATAATAGAAACTGATGACTGCCAGACAGTGGAAGTTATGTCCTTTAGGTGTAGACACTGGAGGGTGGCCCATTCTCCAATCCATAATGCCCACTGATGATTATACAAGCAATCATGAATTAAACCAATAAGTAAGTAAGTAAATAAGGCATAGGCATAGGAGGATCTTGTGGATGGGAAGAAAGGGTTTTACTGGGAGAGGAAAGAGGAAGTGGGAGTCAAAGTATGTTGCGTAAGTGTATGAAATTGTCAAAATTTAAAAACTCAACTAATCTGATTTTTGAAAGTTCTAAAATCTTTGCAGACTGTGCAAAGACCATCAAAACTCTCCACCTTGGCTCTCTCTCTCTCAACATGTATACTTCTTATGAATCATCCTATCTGTTGCTCTGGGCAAATGGTTTTCCGTTCTTCACCTTCAGGGCTTGATGCAGAGAGAGCAGAGCTCAGAGATGGGATTCTCCCAGAGTCTGTGGGGTCTCTGGGCTTCCTGTCGGACCCCTTCAGGTAAAGTCTTGGCCAAGAAATGGTGAATCAAGTCAATACTGAACTCCTCCTTATCGAGGGTTGCATTCCCCTAAGTGCTATTTTCACATCTATTTGGTAAAGCATGACTTCCTTGTTTTTATATCACAAATAGCTTTAATCCAATTTCTAGGTTCATTTCTAGGTTCAATGGAATTGGGAGTGATCCCAAAAGGCATATAAAAATTGGCAGTTTCATTTTTTCATTCTTTTCCTTCTGATGCCTGGCTTTTGATCTCTGCAGAGAGCTTTAGAACACCTCCCGGCATTTCCCACATTGGCTTATTTTCAACTTTTTCTGCAGACGTCCAGAGCCCCTGACGCCTGCCTCCGTAGGCTTCATGTGTTTGTAGTCCTGGCTGCACTTCCTGCACACAGAGCCCGTCTGTCTGCCCTGCAGATACCTTGGCCCTGGGAGCAGCCCATAGCCTGATGGAGCTCAGTGTCTCCAAAGCTCAGCAAGAGGCAGCCCAATAGCAAAGGATTTGGCTATTTGATGGGAGTCATTTGTCTTGCACAACTGTGAGAGGAGCTGCAGATTTCTTCTGTTGCATAAATCTAAAAAGCACTATCATTAAAAATAGAAAATAACCTCTATCCTCCAATGAAGAAGTCATTAGAGCACCTATGCAATTGTTAGACACTATTTTGTTTACTTTATAAGTTATGTAGGAACAACTTAATTTCAGACATAAAACTACCCCCTGCCAAGAGTGATCACAATTCATGCCAAGTTAGCAGGGTTTGCCTTCCCCGGGCATAGCTGGTTGGAGCATTGTTTTCCCTGGGATCTGGCTACCATTACATCTCCTCATAGACAGACTTGTCGATGTCCTGACCCTATATATATATAAAAGGAACCCAGTATAAAGTCAGTGTGATGGTACTGCTGAGTACTGTCAGCCAACTATTTTCCATTTTCTTTCCAAGTAAGAATGTTTAATATTTTGTAAGTTTAAACATGATGGAGTGAGGCATAGACGACCATATCTGCTGCACTTAGGAGACCGAGGAAGGAGGATGAGTTTGAGGCCAGCTTAGCCTTCATGATGAGACTGTCCCAAGTATGGATCGGGGAGGGTTCTGGTGGCATTTTTGGAGAGAGTCAGCCACATTTGAATAGGTCAGTTTGAGACCTTGAATCAGAGCCATCATCAATAAGCTTAACAGAAATCAAATCAGGTCTTAGGCCTTTTTAACTGTCTGTGTAAATCTGATGGTGAAAAGCAAGACAGTATATATTGCATCTCCTCTGGTAAATGTTTGCTTTATTTGTAGAAACTCTAGCCAGAGCTTTGAGGAAAGTTCAATGTGAAATTTGGGCTGGTGGTTAAATAGCAGTTTAATAGCATCATTAGCACTTTTCTGTAGCTTTTATGTAGTCACTCCCATGGTTATTATGTATCATATGCGGAGGATTTGGTAACTGGTTCCTTCCTCTCCTGTGAACTCAAGTGTTCTCTTCTATGTCATCTGCATAGTTCAAGGTGAATAATTTGTCTGTTATTTTTCTGACTGTGAGGTATATGGACAGGTTTTGGGTTCTACATGCTTTAAAACATTAAATGTATGTATTGACTACATCTGTGACTTATTTAGATATATGATCATGTAGCGGGGTGAGCTGGGGGTTAGAATTTAGATAATGCCCAGCAAAAATTCCAATGCGCTCCCAAATTTAAAGAGTACCCGAGTTCTTGTCTACAAAGTTAAAGAATTAAAATCATAGACAACAAGAGAGTAAGGTATAGTGAGAGACTTTATTATTTAAGGCAACATGGGGAGTTACAGAGTTCTCCAGCCACCAGGGTGGGGAGAAAACATGAAGAGTTTAACAGAACTTACGTTGTTTAGCTAAACAAGCAGTAGAAGAAAGAGTAACAGAGGGCTCCCATCATGAGAAGGAGAGGTTCATGTGGGAAGAATCTGGAGCCTGGCTGGGGTGGGGGTAGGCCTTACCTTTCTAAGGCCAGGAGATTCAGAGGTCCTTCTGCAAGCTTGCCATGTGGGGAAGAGAGTGCTTTCTTCTAGGAAAGTTAATTTAAGTTTTCCCCAGGTGAGTCAGAGAGACAGCTGATTGGTTTATATCTGACCAATCAATTTTAGCACCTAGGCTTTAGCTCTAGATAGACACCTCCCACTCAAAGGGGGGTGGCCGTCTCTGGAGCTGCATGACGGTCACAATCATTTCCACCTTTTAGAATGATAGCGGTGAGATCAGTGATCAGAGCTATCTAGCAGGAAACACTGTTCAGGGCAGGTTTTTTTCTCACTACCCTTCCAACAGCCTAGCACCCAATGAGGAAAGCAACTTGCAGGTTTCTGAGACCAATAACTGGGAGAAGAACCTTCTAGAATAGAAGCAGGTTGGTAAGGTTAGATGAAGGAGTCTGTTTTGTGAATCTACATTCCATTGTTATCTCTGAAACAGCAATATGTGGGTGTCAACGGACCAGGGTTTTTCCAATGTTTTTCTTCACCATGACCCAGAGTTACAGCTATGTTAAATATCATAATTACATTCTCCCAGACAAATGAAAAAGGTCTTCATGAAATTACGATGGCCGTCCTAACAATACCCCAAACTTGGCTGGAGAACACCCTAGTGTAAAATATATGATACCATAAAGGCAGCTGCTGTCTTCCCTCTGATGAACTGTAGACTTTCTTTCAGCGGCAAACAGCCATGGGAGGCCTTACTTAGATGACTCAGCAGACTTGCATTTCAGTCTCAGGAGGGACAGATTAACAGAGCGATTCTACCTCAGGTTCAATGTCAGTCTAATTACTGACTACAGGAGCAGCATGATTGCCCCATATTTCAGTTGCCACAAGTGATCAGTAATTACCTGTCAGATGCATCTTATGGCTTCTACATTAAAACCTGCCAACCATAAGGAACGTAGCTACCGAAGATGTTATGAAAAGGTCTCAGTGGAAAGATAGCCTGGCTGGATCTAGCCTCGGCAGAGTACATATGATAAACATTCTTTCCTTCTGGCCTTCGAGTAAATATGAAATGAGAATAAATCACTTTGGGATTTCGGGAGAACTCCACTGATCTAAAATGAAATGTTCCTGAATCACAGTTCACATTTCTTAATAAACTGTGAAGGGATTAGCAAGTTAGGTTGCTTATTGAAAACAATCTGTCATTGCTTCCTAATTTCTTCTTTTCTGATCATCTCAAAATATTTACACTCTTTATTTTTATTTATTTTTATTTTTAAAAATATTTTATTTATTCATTTTCAAGGAGAGAGAGAGAGAGAGAGAGAGAGAGAGAGAGAGAGAGAGAGAGAGAGAGAGAGAGAGCACCAGGACCACCGTCTTGTGGGTCTGACATATGTGGGTCCTGGGAAATTGAACCCGGCACCTTAGGCACTGGAGGCAAGTGCCTTAACCGCTGAGCCATCTCTCTAGCCAGACACTATTTATTTTTAATGCATTACACATACAAATAAGAAGCCCCTAAGGGCCTCATGACTCAGTTTCTTGGATTTTCCTGGAAATTTCCTGGCTCTTTTGCATTGGAAATTGAAGCGATCCATGCTCAAAGATGCTTTCACTACCGGTCAGGCTCAGACATAGACCACCTGTTCTGTAATGAAGTTAGAGGTGCAAGAAAACCCAGGTCACAAGAGAGGTTGGCTATGAAATATATGAGCTTGAAACACTGGGTTATTGCTGATGGTGAAGATAAACCTCAACCGACAACCAGGCTATTCAGAGGACAGAGGGGTACGACTGGAATGTGCATTCCCCAGTTTCTCTCTGTGGACTCTCCCTGGGACCTTGCCAGCCTGAAAACAGGCAGTGGGTTGTGAGGTTGAAAAACTCAGGTAAAAAGCACTCTGCCTGTTTCCTTACAAGACTTAGTCTGCTGTGGGATTCTGATCCCGAAACCAGCCAACAGTCACACAGGAGGTCAGTGGACCCTTTGATGCCCTCTACTTAGGCCCCCTGCAGGCACTTTAATTTATTCCTATGGGTGAAACTACGTGACTGGTTCCCTTTCCAGTAGTCACGGGACAGTGCTTGGACATGCTGAGCAGTTAGTTGCCAGATGGCAGAATGGAATTTGTCTCATTCCTGTAGGACTTTAGCTACGAAATACCAGCCAGCGTGTCCCAGGGGAAGGCACTGTGAAGTATGGCGCCTTGGCCAAGTCTTCTAGAAGAGTTTGCTACCTTTGACAGCCATCGTCCTGGGGATGTGGTTGCATATTTCAGCTGCTAGTGATCAGGACTTTATCTGCATGGTTAGCATTCTTTCTGACCTGCAGCCTCTGTTAATTCAGGGATATCAGATGGGGGCTGATGTTATGTGAAAAGGAATGTTCAATTATTCTGACTTTGGCAGTTGGAGACCAGAAAAGTAGCATTTCAGTTCAGGAGGGAAATATTTGCTCACTGATGTGGGGTTTTATTAGGAAGATTTCAGAATGGAAGGGGATTCCAAAGAAAGGGTCTGGTGAAGGGTACGTCAATCATTCTCCATGAACTTTGTTTATTCGGCTAAAAGATGAGGAGAAAGCATATAAGAAACAACAGGCATGGCCTCTCAAGTAATTTTTTTTTCATTTTCAGAAAACTATTTCCCAGCTGTAGTTTCATTTCTATAAGCAGCGGTACAAGTTATTTCCATTTATCTAGTTCAGGCAAGATGGTGTTTCAGATGGATCAGTTTTGGAGGAGTGTTCTTACAGAAGATATCCTTACAGCGCATTTCTTAAATTCAGAATTTTTGGCACACAAGAGAGATTCCGAGATAAATGTGTGGAAAGGAGCAGAGCACAGGCAATCTATCAAATGCTGTTATCATAACTGGAGCTGGCATTCTTCAACAAAGCTCACTGCATGGACGGACTGACTCAGAAGGGGTCAGGGATGGCGAGAGGCTCACAGAGAAAGAAGCTAGATACAAGGGCACTGGGCAGACAAGGAGAGTCCCAGGGGCAGGACTTCCCAGCATCCTTCAAAGATGGGTCAGGTTTGCAGTTCAGACGTGTTGCACCACACTGAGCTGGCGTATTTAGAATTTTATAATTTTAGAGAGCATTTAGTTGTGGGAGGGCTTACGTTTCACATCTTGAAGATGCTTCAATTAAAAATGCAATAGACTAACTGTAAATATTAAATGTCCATTTGTAAGAAAATCTATCCTATGTGGGCAAAACCATGCTGTTCTTTTAGCACCTTGTGCAAATTAAGAGAGGGAGAGGACTAAATGTGTGCCTTTTCTGGCTTATGCAACCAAGAAGAGCGAATGCAGAAAAAGTGATTATTGAGCTTTGGGTCCCATGTTCCAAGGTTAAATGAGCTCAAGGATGAGTACCTTGGAAAAGAAAAAAACTCCATGAGGAAAGGATGTGATTCTCAAACACTGCTTCAGTTTTACCAAAAGGATTCCCCTTTCCCTTTTCTCCTCATTCTTCAGCCTCCAGGGACCTGCTGCGTGTTGTTGGAATTACTCTCTGCCTCCTTGTTCTTGTGATGGTTAAGGTTTGATGTCAACTTGACCTTTCAAGTAATCTTGGGTTGGTCTCTGAGGTTGTTCATAGGAAGGTAGCCTCTCAGTAGGGGGCAGGATGCAAAGAAGCTCAAAGAAGCTGGAAATAAACATTCTTTCCTGTGTGGGCCATGCAGGAAGGAAATTCCAGAGACTCAGGAAGCCATTAAGTCTGAGATAGGGTTTCAAGACCCCACCCTAAGCCTATATAAAGGAGAAGAAATTCTCTTTGGCCCTCCTGCCTGTTTGCTGTTCTATATGTGTGGTGTTGGTGATGGGTTTCTCTCTCTGCTTGGACCTGTGAAAGAGGACCACCAGCCTCTTTAACTTTTATGGGACTTCCCTTCCCCTGGATCTGTAGCTTGAATAAATCATTTCCTCCCATAAACTGTGTCTGGTTTGGAGATTAATCCCTGCAGCGTTGGCTGACTGCGACAGTTCTGTACCTTCATCTTGTTCCTGCCAAAACCTTCCAGTGAAGACATGTCACCACCACGGGAAGTCACCTCAGCTTTGTGAGTACAGTGGACAGCAGGAGCTCCAGGTTGGCTATGAGACCAAGTGGTCACATAGGGTTCAGTGCTGGGGAGGCTGAGTCCTTCCTGCCCAGAACTTGACTTTCAGGTTCTGTCCAAATGCTTTGCAACCTTTCCCTCAGGCAGTGTTGGGCCAGGAGAGGCTGCTTAGGGAGGTATGGAGGAGAGCCTCTGACATTACCTTTGGTGGAGTTGGAACTTCTCTCTTTGAATTTATACAACGAACAGCCCCCCTTCCAAGGAGCCACTCTGTGGCAAAGAAGCAGGGAACTTATTCTACTTAATATAAATGCCTTTTCTTCCAGAGAAGATGTCAATCTTAGTTACAGTTTATGGTCAGCCCTGTCTTTCCAGGCCTGCCCATAAACTTCAGAGCTTGGATAATGCCCAGAAAAGAGATGAAGGACATCCATCCCTCTGAGCAAGGTGATTGTCATTGACTGCATGCTTAGAAGGGGTGTGTTCGTTCATCTGTTTATTTTTTCTGAGACAGGGTCTTGCTTTAAATAGCCCAGGCTGGCCTCATACTCAAGAAGATCCTTTCTGCCGCTGGGTCCCAAGGGCTGGGATTATAGGTGTGCACCGTTACCATGCCTGGCTCAATGCAGTGTGTGCCTTAGATGAGGTTAAGCAGATGCTTCTGGAATGTAAGTGTCAAAACGCACTTAGTTAACTGGAAGTTACCTAACCTCCTTTATAAAAGTTTTCACTTTAGGGGTTGGAGAGATGGCTCAGCAGTTAAGGCACTTGCTTCCAGTGCCTAAGGCCCCCAGTTCAATTCCCCAGTACCCACATAAGCCAGACCCACAAGGTGGTGGCCATGGTGCCCACAC
>PVHP010055275.1:0-10195 GCA_004024765.1 Zapus hudsonius | reverse complement strand
GTTCTTCACAGAGACAGAAAATAAAATTCATATGAAAGAACAAAAGGCTTCCAATAGCCAAAAGTACTCTCAGCAAAAAAAAAAAAAAAAAAGCCTTTGATAGTATCACCATTTCACAATATACTACAAAGCCATAGTAATGAAAACAGCGTGGTAATGAACAAAATCACAAAGATCAATACAATGTAAGAGCTACGTGTAAATTCTAGCAAATATAGTCACCTAACCTTTGACAAAGAGGCCAAAACAATGCAAACTAGAGAAAAAAACAGCCTTTTCAATAAATGGTGCTAGAAAACTGGATAGCAAGATGTAGAAGAATGAATTTAGACCCTCTTCTCTCACCTCGAACAACAATGAACTCCAAATGAATCAAGGACCTCAATATAGGACCTGAAACTGTGAAATGGCTGGAAGAAAAAGCAGAAAAAGCAGTCCAAGGTGTGGGCTTAGGGAAAGACTTCAGGATTCCCAGCGCTCAGGCAATGCACCAAACACTCAACCTCTGGGATCGCCTAACTAAAAAAGCTATTTACAGCCAAGCAAACCGTCAGTGGAGTTAATAGAGCAGGTACAGAGCAGGAGAACATCTTCGCCAGCTCTGCATCTCACAAGTCCAGGAACTTTTCTGTCAATGACTGAAGCTGGAGTTTTATGCAAAAAAGCCTATCCAAGAGTTAGTGGTTTCATATTAATAATGACAGATTTACAGCAGGAAGAACCTGGTCACTGATTAATTTGGGAATCTAAAAAAAGATTTCTAGCTTTTCTCATTCTCAGTGTCTTTGGTCAAAGGATGATATATGAAAATTACAAGTGTTCCTTCAACTTCAAATACTTTTATTTATTTGCAAAATGAGGGAGAGGGAGAGAGCAAGGGAGCATGTCAGGGCCTGTTGCCACTGTAAACAAGCTCCTGACGCATGTTCCAGTTTGTGCATCTGGCTTTATGTGAGTACCAGGAGTCAAACCCAGGCCATGAGGCTTTGCAAGCAAGTACCTGAAACCACTGAGCCTTCTCTCCTGCCCAACTCCAAGAATTTTATCTTTAGTTTTGTTTTATTGTTTTTGAGACAAGTTCTTTCCATGTAGGTTGGTTCAACCCAAGATCCTTTGATTTAGCCTTCCAAATGCTAGGACTGCAGATGTGCGCCCTCACACCCACCTTCAACTGTGAGCATTTTATGAGGCACTTAACTAAATCGGGCACTACATGACCACTCACTTATCCATTCATTTATTCAAAAATATTTTGCCTACAAAGGCTTCTACTTTAGTACTCTACAAAAGCTGGGAAGGCTGATGAGTCTTAAACACTCTAATTGCAAATTTGCCATAAACCGGTCCTTTGGATGGGTGAAATCTTTCTTATAGGGTCTCACAAGAAATTTGACAGCAGTAGCAAGTTTTAGTGATTACTTTCTTATTGCTGGAGCACACAGCTGACCAGAAGCAGCTCATAGGAGGAAAGGGTTTATTCAGTTTACAATTCATGGATAAAGTTTCATCATAGGAGGAAAGAATAGTATGAACAGGAAACTGACTCACATCACCACGTGTGAACAGCAGGGAGTAACGAGAGAGGGACTGAAGGCCCGGTGGCTTGGACTAATAAACCTCAAGGTCCACCTCCACAAACACAGCTTCCACCCCCAAAAAGGTCTCCACTTCCACGGGCTCCACCATTATCTCAGATTGCCACCAAATAGAGACCAAGTATTCAAAACACACCAGCCTATGGCGGACATTTCATGGAAACCACCACCAAGCTTTCTGATGTGTTGCTGACTTGAAGTCATTACGGACTGTTCCAGAGACTGCACCTGCTCCAATTTCAGTGGAATTACTTCATAAGCAGAGCTCTCCTAAGAAGACAGGAGACGGGTACATGCTATATTCCGAGACACTGTGCAGGCACATTTGTTCCACTCTCTACTGGTGCACGCTCAGGCTTGCCGTCATTGCAGTGACAACATAGCTGTGAGTTAGAGAGGGGCATTCTACGTCATAGAAAAAAGCCTGCCCAAGGCCAAGGAGTCCATCCCCACACAGTCATTCAGCTTCTCTGGAAGCTATCTCTGGAGACGTCTGCTTTGAGGTCAAGGGAAAGGGTGTCCACATCTTCCAACCTTTGCATCTGGAGTATTCTCCTTCAACCTACCTTCCCATGGGACTTTTGCATCATCGATTCCTCAGTTTTGTCTGCCATGACCTCTGTTGATCAAACATTGACATAATGCTGGTGTGTGCCAGACATGTTGTACCAAGGTGACAATGATACAAAAAGTAGCATCCGTTTTTTTTTTCAAGAATCAAAAATCAGAAAAAGAGGAAATGTAATCAAGCAATGTTATGAATACGAGATAGGATATGATAAAGTCTGAACATAGAGTCACTATGATATGAAGGCAGATTTGACAGATGAGGTGACAACTGAGTGTTGGTTTTGTGCAAGTAAGATCTTCCCAGAGGGAGGATCAGTGCAGGTACATTTTGGATGAGATCCAAACACAGAATTTGAGTACCTGGGCCAGATGATCACAATACATGATCTTATGACGTCAACTTCTCAGTCCTCAGTTGATTAGATTCACTGGTAAGAATAATATTTCATTATGTTTCATAATCTGCAACATGAATGATATAGTTTTTATAAATCATTTACCTAATTGTGTGTGTGCATGCGTGTGTATGTGTGCGCGCATGTGTGTGTGCACCCCTGTGCTCCGCAAGTGAATAGGCTACTTTTTACCACAGGCTTATGTGGGTGGCTTGGGACTTTGCAAGCAAGTGCATTTACCAATGAGCCATCTTCCAAGTCTCAAGAATGATATAGTTTTATATGTATCATTTTAATAGAAACCTGTGATAATTGTCAATTGGGGTAGGAATTTAGACGTATTTATTAATAGACATTTAATATTTGTAGAATATAGCTTGAGATGAGTATATCAGATTAAAATTCTAGGTAAGAAAAGAATATTACTATTAAAAGAGGCTTTAAAAGATAATCTTTAGTAAGTCTGATTTTAGAGATACAGGCCAAAAAACTTTAAAAAATCATGTATAATATTTAGTGTCTCACTATGAATCCAACTTCTAGAATCAAGGTCTTCTAAACCCAAGAGAGAGTTCTCCTAAAACCCTGCCTCTCCAGGCATGGAGATAAATTGCTCATATCCTAAGGCAGGCCCTCCTCAAGGGCTTGAGAACAAAGTAGAGAGCAGAGCACAGGATGCCATTGAGGCAGCCCCTCTCCTGTGAAGAGCCTGTCGCAACTCGGGCTTCAGTGAGCAGCTGTCTTCATGGCCACCCTAGGTAATCACGTAGCCCCACAGTAAACTACTTCATTAAATTATGTTCACATCTCACTGAAGATGGAACACAACTCTTTTGTATTGTCTAAGGTCGATAATGAGATGATCAGGCCATAGGTTTCTTGAGTGGCATCGAGCCTGCATTGGCTTAATGATATTATATCATCTGTCAAACCCATAGTGATGATCCATCCACATGAAGGAAATACCAGTCAGCAAAGACACATTGGCAAGGAGGGAGGCAGGGTTTTCCACTCATTAGAGGAAGGAAAGTCTCTATCTGTTAGCTCAGCAGGACAGAGATAAATGGTATGGAACGGATCATGGGATTCTATTGGCTTTTAAACAATCCAAGGAGAGGCATCAATCCTGTCTCATGGTCTCCATTCAGCTCAAAGTCAGATTAACCCTTTCATTCCCACTGGCAGGTTATCTCTCTCAGAGTTCTCTAACTAGCTGAGAAAGGGTTATGCGTAGAGGAAGCAGGAGTCACCCTGTCCCAGGTGGTTGATGGAGGTCTGTTTAGCTCATCTTCCATTTCAAAGATCTAGGGGATTCAGATGCCATGCTCTCTGTTCAAGCTCTCTGTTATTCTAATTATTAACTTTATCCTGCTCTGGAGCTGCAGTTATTTACCACATATCCTCTCTCTCCACTGTGTCTCTGGAGCTTCTGTGTAAGGTCATAAACACACCACTCTTATTCTAATAAGTGTACACACACCTGTGCCAAGTGTTGTGTGCTGTCTTCATTTTGAAGAGCATATACCACAGTTCCCACTAAGGCTACATACTCAGAGGAATTTTTATCACCAAATTAGATTGAATTGGAGTTTTATTATCAGTATAGAATTAACCCCCGAAGAGGAAACAGCCTTGGGATATTGCTTAGGCCCACCTTAGAACCAGTAGCAGTATATCAGGTGAAAATTATCAGATATCTTATCCTAAAGACTCTAATATGGTGGCATGTGCTGTCTCAATGCAAAGCTAACTCCAGCTATTTCAAGTGATAATGCCATAGCCAATAGTCATTTTAAAGACTCCACGGGTTGTTTTTCGTGAGTATACTACAAAACTATGATCATCCTCTGGTGAGGATAGTAACAAATGGACATTGACTTTATATCATTATGCTATATCAGAAATAAAAGTACAATATATGTAGAAATATTTGTTTATTGATACACACCTCATATTAGCATTGTATTAAACATTTGCAATATTATTTGGAAGGAAAAAGTACATGCAGCCCTTATATATCGAATGCACCCATTATTCATACTAATTGATATCTCCTGTGTATCAGGCTACAGTTATCTTTATTTGTGAAGACAAAATGCTGGGATAACTGGAAGTTGAAAGTCTGACTCGGGAGTTAAGAAATTTCAGTGACCTTATGACTCACTCTATTTCCTTCTTGATTTTTCTGTTGTTATATCAATGCGGTATCACATAGTAACATTAGACAAGAATTTTGTTCTTGTTGCTAAGTGTAACCCAAGCTAACTACATCATTTCTTCCCTTGTCATGCATTTCCCTATGTTGAATATTTTTATTCTCCATCTTGACTTTGATTTGACCTTATCTAAAAAGTATAAACAATGTCAGACTTAAGAGAAAAATACTTATATTTGCTATTAAAATTCATCAGCTACTTAGTTTAATTTACTTTTGTGTTCTGAGAGAGGCATTAACAGAGAGTAGAACAAAGTGTTACATTGAACGAATAATGAGTTAAGAATAACCTGCCTGCTATTTATTACAGAATTCACATTGGTAATTTGACCACATTTAATAAACTTCAAGACTAATGGGGATATGTAGATAGTGCCATGTTTATTTGTGGTGTTTCCACCATATGTCCTTTTATAAAAAACATACAAACAAACCATGCAACCAAGTGAAATGGATTAGTTCTGATCACAACCATCCAGCAAAGCAACACCACTGTCAACAAAGAACTGTTCACTTGTAATATGTATTCACTGTAGGTAGCAGGCTACATTCGTTATAAGAGACACATTATCAAATATTTTCATTAGCCTTCTATCTAAAGGCAAAAATCAAGGCTATTATGTAATCATTTATATAACAAGGGAAAATAATTTTTATGATTTATTATTGTGAATTGAAAAATCAGGCAGGGTGGTGCATGACTACGTGGGAGGCTGACACAGCAGGTTTGCACACTCAAGAGCTGCTTGGTAAACTTAATGAGATCCTGTCCTGAAACTAAAATAAAATGTGCTAGGCTGGCATGGTGGTGCACGCCTTTAATCCCAGCACCCAGGAAACAGAGGTAGGAGGATCACTGTGAGTCTGAGGCCAGCCTGGGACTATAGAGTGAGTTCCAGATTAGCCTGGACTAGAGTGAGACCCTACCTCAAAAAAAATTAAACCTATTACCTTCAAATAATTTAGGAACCAAGTTATCTTGCATTGATGAATTAAGGAGGTGCTCTAATTAAAAGATGTTTATTCCAGCTTCCCCCCCCAAAACTCTCCACCCTGATATCTCACAGGAACTGAGGCCTTCATGACCCCACAGTGAATACCATAACCCCACTGAGGAGGACCTCCAGGGTAACGGGATCAGGGGCAAGAGGATAAAAGAGTATAACCTGTTGTAATATACATGAAATAGTGTTTTTTAATGTGCTAGGGATGAAGCTAAGTGGGATAGCTCTTACTTATCATACACAAGGCCCTGCATTCAATCCTGATTGCCATAAAATTATAATAATTGAATATAAGAATATAAGTTTTATAGAAATATTTTATAGTAGATGTAATGATCTCTTCCTAAAAAAGACACATTCAAGACCTAATTACTCAGATTATCTATTAGTTGTTATGTATTGATGATATCTTTATTATCCATAATAAGATACATTGTATAAGCAAATCTTATGTTGGTCCCCAATTTCCCTCCTCCCTGTCCCCAACCCACTGGGGGCCCTCCTTGGTGGGTATACTGGATCAGTCCATGGGGTATAGGGTTATGAATAACACAAGAGATAGTCAGGTTATCCTCCTCTTTGTGTGTTGTTGCTGAGGGGGCAATGTCACTGGATATTCTCTCCCACCATGGCTCTTACAATCTTTCCACCCCTGCTTCTACTCAGTTCCCTGAGTCATGGTGGGTGAGTTTTAAGTACACTTTAGTGTTGAGATCTTAAGTGTCTCTGGACTTCTTTGGACTGTGTTGGGTATAGTTGGTGTCTGCCTCCATCGGCCTTTCATGGGTTATCTGGCTTGCTGTGGTGATAGGTCTCTTGTAGTTCTTTGGTGGTGTTGGGTTGACCATGGCACGCCCACTGCCTTCTGAAAAATACAAACAGCATCTCCATCAGAGAGTGAAGTCAGTATAGGTTGAGACACACATTCCTAAAATGGCAAGATTCTATTGGGTGTAGCCTCTCTGTAGTTCTTTGGTAGAGGGAATTTCCCCCTTGGAATCCAAGTTTTTTGTCCCCATAAGATTTTGCCCTGCATCCCAATTCCAGTTAAGGGTTCCTTGTCACTGAGTGGATCTCTTGGCCAATTTGAAAGCCATTGATTACCCAATAGCTTTTGATGCCACTAATGTAGAAGTGCTCACTTCTTGACTCACTGATTTCTCCCGTAAAACAATGTGTTCAGTCTGAATTTTAGACCAGTGGTCTCCAAATATCATTGACCAGTTTTCCCTGGTAGCTCATGTAGCACCTTCCAGCACTACACATGCTACCATCTGGGAGCCGATAACCAGTCTTTCAGTGTTGTGTAATGTATTAGTCAGGGTTCTCCAGAGGAAACAGAGTTGTTAGAATGGATTGTAGTAAAAGGGAATTTATTGAGGTCCACCCACCCTACTGTTCCTCCCCCCTCATTCCTTACATCCACTTTTCCAGTCTCTGAATTCACCTGTCAGGTTTACTTAGAGTTTAAGCTTAACTTGGTTAAGAACCATATATAAGGGAAAACATGTAGCATTTGGCTCTGTGTTATGTCAGCATGCTAAGTATGATCTGTTCCAAGTCCATCCACTTTTCTTTAAATTTCATTATATCATTTTTCCTTTCAGCTGAGTAGAATTCCATCCTGTAAATGTACCACAACTTTGATATCCATTTGTCCAGAGATGGGTATTTGAGTTGATTCCAATTCTTGGCTATTATGAATTGAGCTGCAATATACATGGTTGAGCAGATGTCTCTGTGATGAAGTGTGACATCTCAAGGGTAGATGCCTAGTAGAGGGATAGCTGGGTCCACTGGTAGCTCTATATCCATTCTGTTTAGGAGTCTCCACACTGCTTTCCAGAGTGGTTGTACAAGTTTGCAATCCACCAGCAGTGAATGAGGGTTATTTTTTTTCTTGCAACCTCACCAGCAACTATTATTGTTTGATTTTTAAATCAATCAAACAATAATACCATTCTGACTGGAGTAAAGTGGAATCTCATTGTAGTTTTGATTTGTGTTTCCATGATGATTAAAGATGATGAACACTTTCTTAAATGAGAACTGGCCATTTGTGTTTCCTCCACTGTGAATTCTCTATTGAGATCAATGCCCCATTTTGTGAGGGGGGGACTGTTTGGTTTTTTTTTAGTATTTATTGTTTTCAGTTCTTTGTAAGTTGTTAATATTAGACCTCTGTCTGTGTTATAGCTGGCAAAAATTATCTCCCAGTTTGATGATGGTTGATTGGCTCTGAGTATGTTATGTTTGCCTGTACAGAAGCTTTTTAGCTTGATGAGATCCCATTGGCCAGGGATTATTGCACTTCCTGGACTACTGGAGGTTTGTTCAGGAAGTTTTTGCCTATTCCTATCTTGTGGATAGTTCCTCCTATTTTTTCTTCCAAAATTTTCAGTTTCAGGTCTTATATTAAGGTCTCTGATCCATTTGGAGTTGATTTTTGTGCATGGTTAGAGGAGTGGGTCTATTTTCATTTTTTACAAGTTTTTATCCAATTTGTCCAGTACCATTTGTTGAAGATGCTATCTTTATACCAGTGAATATTGTTCACACCTTTGTCAAAGATCAAATAACTATAGTTACTCAAACTAAAAGCAGGGTCTTAAATTCTGTTCCATTGGTCTGTCTGTTTTGATACCAGTGCCATGCCATGCTGTTTTTTGTTACTATGGCTTTGTAGTGTGTCTTTAAATTGGGAATGGTGATACTTCCTGAGGAAGTTTTTTTTTTTTTTAAATTTTTTTTTTTTTTACTAAGGATAGATTTGGCTATCTGAGGCCTTTGCCATTTGAAATAAATTTTGAAACTATTTTTTCTATGTCTGTAAAGAATGAATATGGAATTTTTATTGACATGACATTGAATCTGTATATTGCTTTTGTAAGGAATGCATTTTTACTATATTAATTCTACCTATCCAGGAGCATCTTTCCATTTTTTCACATTCTCTCTATTTTTTTCTTGTGTGTTTTAATGTTTTTTATACAAGTCTTTTCATCCTTGATTAGTGTTATTCCAAGGTATTTGATTTTTTTTGAGGCTATTGAAAATGGGACAGTCTTTCTGATTTCTTTTTCTGTATGCATATCATCTGCATACAGGAAAGCTACTAATTTTTGTGTGTTAATTTTGTCTCCTGCCACTTTGCTGAAGGAATTTATCACCTTCAGGAGTTTACTGATACTATTCTTTGGGTCTGTTATGCATAGGACCATGTCATCTACAAAAAGGAGTAGTTTTGCTTCTTTCTTTCTAGTTAGCCTTTCTCCTGTCTTATTTTTTTGGGATAGAACTTCAAGCACTATGTTGAAGAGCAGCGGTGAGAGTAGACACTCCTGTCTTGGTCCTGATTCTAGTGGGAACTCCTTGAGTATGATTTGGACTTTAGAAGTTTTATATATTGTCTTTATTATATTGAGATATAAGCCATCTCTATTCAGGCTCTCCAGCATTTTGATCATGAAGTGATGTTGAATTTTGTCAAAGGCATTCTCTGTGTCAATTGAGATGACCTTGTGGTTTTTGTGGTTGAGTCTATTAATGTGATGGATTATATTAATTGACTTCCATATGTTGAGCCATCCCTGGATCCCTGGGATGAAACCTACCTAGCCTAGATGGATAATATTTTTGATGTCTTGTTGTGTCCAGTTTGTGAGGATTTTGTTCAGAATTTTTGCATCTAAATTCATCAGGAATATGGGTCTGTAATTTTCCTTTCTTGTTGTGTCTTTGTCTGGTTTGGGGATTAGGCTGATGCTAGCTTCATAGAAGGAATTTGGAAGCATTCTCTTTTTTTCTATAACATGAAACAGCTTCAGAAAGAGTGGTTTCATTTCTATGATGAAGGTTTGGTAGAATTATGCTGAGAATCCATCAGGTCCAGGACTTTTCCTTCAGGGAAGTTTTTTTTTTTTTTTTAATTATATTTTAATACCTAGGGGTTTGATAGGTTTATTTAGGAGCTTAATCTGATCTGGGTTAAGCTTTGGTTAGTTGTAGATGTCCAGGAATTCATCCATTTCTTCCAGGTTCCCCAATTTTGTGGAATAGAGGTTTTAGAAGTATAACCTGATGATTCTTTCAATTTTATTGGGGTCTGTTGTGATCTCTCCCTTTTCATTTCTGATTTTGGTCTTCTCTTTTTTTTCATTATTTAGATTGGCCAAGGGTTTATAAATCTTATTTATTTTTTCAAAGAACCAGCTCTTCATTTCATCTACTTTTTAATTGTTTTCTTCATTTTCATTTTGTTAATCTCAGCTCTGATCCTAATTATTTCTTTTTGCCTTGAGCTCCTAGGGTTGGATTGTTCTAGTTTTTCTAATGCATTTAGGTGGGTGGTTAGGTGATTAATTTGATATCTCTCTTTCTTATGAAGGCATTTAGTGATATAAATTTTCCCTTTAG
>PVHP010055274.1:0-10197 GCA_004024765.1 Zapus hudsonius | reverse complement strand
CCCCCAGGCAGCGAGACATTTCCCTACATTTCCTCTGACACCATCCCATTACTGTGTGGGGAGCAGATGGAAGACAGCCTAGGTGCCCTGGTGGCGTAGGAAGTCTGTACCGTCGAGCTAATGGGGCTAAGCACTTTGACAGGGAATATTTACATGGGTTTTATAGAGCTGCCATAAAAGTAGAGGTGCCTGGAGACTGCTCCTTCCCTCCTAGATCCCTATCCCAGTGAAGGACCAAGAGAGGGTCACTGTGCTTTGGTCGACATGGTTTTGTAAGGGGATCCACAGGAGACAGGAATGTCTTCATAAACAGTTACAGCAGAAGACGAACAGGCTTGTATGTAGAGCTTGTTCACCTGTGATGTAAGATGTTCACTACAAAAGGGAGTCTTAGCTGGGCATATGTGCCTGTGATCCTAGCACTTGGGAGGTGGAGGCAAGAGGTTCAGGAGTTCAAAGTTAGCCTCCGCCACACAGTGAGTTTAAGGCCAGCCTGGACTATTGTGAAGCTGTCTCAAAACAATAAAAAAGGAAGTATGGTACTTCCCACTTGAATAGCATTTGAATTTGTTTAAGTTTACTCCATTCAGTACAGTATTCAGTTATATGAGTGTATAAAATGCACTCACCAGTTATTTGATTAATTGAATAGTCTTTTCTCTATATCTGTGCAACCACCTTTTATAGGATAGATTTATAGAAATTGAATTTCTGTGTCAAAGCATACACTTTTTTTTACTTTTTATTGATAGTTTCCATAATTATAGACCATATAATTATGATTCCCTCCTCCACCCCTCCCATATTTCTTCCCCCTCTCAATTAGCCTGTGTCATCATCTTTTCCTCTCATTATGTGTAGGTATTATTAGGCACTGTGAAATCATGAGTATCAAGGCCGTTTTGGGTCTGGAAGTTTGCATTGTAAGCAGTCCTACCCTTCTTTTGGCACTTTTTTTTTTTTTTTTTTTTTTGGTTTTTCGAGGTAGGGTCTCACTCTAGCCCAGGCTGACCTGGAATTCACTGGAGTCTCAGGGTGGCCTTGAACTCATGGTGATCCTCCTATCTCTGCCTCCCTAGTGCTGGGATTAAAGGCGTGCGCCACCACGCCCGGCTGCTTTTTTTTTTTGAGACAGAGTTTCACTCTATAGCGCAAACTAGCCTTGAACTGTTACAATCCTCCTGCCTCAGTCTTTCAAATACTTCCATTTACTTTTGTTTTGTGTTTATTTATTTATTTTTATTTTTCTAGGTAGGGTCTCACCACTCTAGCCTAGGCTGATCTAGAATTCACTCTAGTCCCAGGCTGGCCTTGAGCTCACAGTGATTCTCCTACCTCTACCTGCCAAGTGCTGCGATTAAAGGTGTGCACCAATCCCAGCTTATTTTTATTTTTATTTGTGTGCATATGTACACACCACAATCTCTTGCCACTGCAAGCAAATACTCATTCATCTTTATGTAGGTGGTTAGGGAATTAAAGCTGGTTCAGCAGGCTTTATAAGCAAATGCCTTTAACTACTAAGCCATCTCCCCAGCCTCTGTTTATTTTGTTTGTTTTGGTTTTGGTTTTTCAAGGTAGAGTCTCAGTCTACCCTAGGCTGACCTGGAATTCTCTCTGTAGTCCCAGGCTGGCCTCAAGCTCATGGTGATCTTTTTACCTCTTCCTCCCAAGTGCTGGGATAAAGGGTGTGCATCACCATGCCTGGCTGGCATTTTTAAAAAATATTTTTATTTATTCATTTTCAAGCAGAGAGAGAGAGAGAGAGAGAGAGAGAGAAGAGAGAGAGAGAGAATGAAAGTATGCCAGGGCCGCCACCTTGTGTGTGTGTCTGCCTTACGTGGGTACTGGGGAATTGAACCCAGGGCCTTGGGCACTGAAGGCAAGTACCTTAACTGCTGAGCCATCTCTCCAGCCCCTGGCTGGCTTTTTTTTGTTGGTTTGTTTGTTTTTGTTTTTATTGTATCACTGTATTCCAGAATCACCTGTAGTTCACTCTGTAGCTCAGGTTGGCCTGAACTCACAGTAATACTCCTACCACAACCTCCCAAGTGCTGGGACGGATGGCATCAAATTTTCCTCTGAAAATCTCCTACCTGTTTCCATAGTAGTTTCTTCTCATGTCACTTTCTTTTTTCTGCAGGATGAATCAGGCACCAACTGTGGGCTTTGAGCAGGATGTTGGCAGCCGAACCACCCATCATTTCATGTACCCTGAGAGTGCCAAGAACTTGCCTGCTAATGTCAGCTTCGTGTTGGTGCCCTTCAAGGCCCTAGACCTACTATGGATTGCCAGTGCCCTGTCTACAGGACAGATCCGATTGTGAGTATCTGCTGGCTGAGAATAGAATGAGTGACAGGACCACCGTGGGAAGACTTCCTAAGTACTACATTATAGAAATCCTGTGTGTGTGTGTGTGTGTGTGTGTGTGTACATATTTGCAAACAGAGAGAGAAGAGAAATATGAGTGTGCCAGGGTCTCTAGCCACTACAAACAGACTCCAGACATACGCACCACTTTGTGCATCTGACTTTCTGTAGGACTAGGGAATTGAACCTGGGTCATCAGAATTAGCAGGCAAGCACCTTAACCACTGAGCCATCTCTCCAGCCCCTACATTATAGAATTCTTTTAACATTTTAAAAAATATTTTATTTATTTGCAAGCAGAGAGATACAGAGAGAGAGAGAGACAGAGAGACATAGAAAGAGAGAATGGGCACATCAGTACACATGCATCACTTTGTGCCTCTGGCTCACATGAGCCCTGGGGAATTGAACCTGGGTTCTTAGGCTCTGGAGGCAAGCGCCATAACCACTGGGCAATTTCGCCCTCTTAACATTTTAAGGGTTGGAGAGATGGTTCAGTGTGGTGTATGCATCTGGAGTTTGTTTGCAGCAGCTAGAGGTCCTGGAGGTCTGATCTCTCTCTTTCCCTCTCTCTGCCTGGCATGATGGCACACCCCTTTAGTCCCAGCACTCAAGGAGGCCGGCTGAGGTAGAACTGCCGTGAATTCGAGGTCAGCTTGAGACTACATAGTGAATTCCAAGTCAACCTGGGCTAGAGTGAGACCCTACCTGAGCCTGGGGGGGTGAGGGAAGAATTTTTTTTTTTTTGTTTTTGTTTTTCAAAAGTAGGGTCTCCCTCTAGCTCAAACTGTCCTGGAATTCCCTGTGTAGTCTCAGGGTGGCCTCAAACTCACAGCAATCCTCCTACCTCTGCCTCCCGAGTGCTGGCATTAAAGGCGTGTGCCACCATTCCCAGTTTGAATTCTTTTAACATTTTAACCAAGAGACATTTGTGAGGAGTGAGCCCCAAAATGGTGGGTTAGCTTGAGGACACAGTTTGTCCTGTGTCACTTTCTACTTAGTGCCATCCAGTGTCTAGTGGTGAAAAGATGAAGACAGAGGCTGCCAGGCGTGGTGGTGCACACCTTTAATCCCAGCACTCCGGAGGCAGAGGTAGGAGGATTGCTGTGAGTTCAAGGCCACCCTGAGACTGCAGAGTGAATTCCAGGTCAGCCTGGACTAGAGCGAGAGCCTACCTCGAAAAGCAAAAAACAGAAAAAAGACAGAGGCTTGAGATGGCTCAGCAGTTAGAGTGCTTGCTTGCAGGCCTGCTGTCCCAGGTTCAGAGTGATGCACAGAGCTCTTCTCCCAGGGCGCCTGTGGCAACGGAGCTGAAGCCAGGAGAATACGGTTAGACTGCTGCACATGCAGTGGCAGAAAAGGAAGACTCTCTCTTTCTCTCTTTCCTTTATTTATTTATTTATTTTGAGATAGGATCTCACTCTAGCCTAGGCTGATAAAATTCCTCACTGCAATCCTCCTACCTCTGCACCACCATGCCCAGTGAGACCCTCTCTAAGAAAGGTGAAAGGTGGGCTGGAGAGATGGCTCAGCGGGTAAGGCATTTGCCTCCAGTGCCTAAGACCCCGGGTTCAATTCCCCAGGACCCACATAAGCCAGACCCACAAGGTGGTGGCCCTGGTGTGCTCTCTCTCTCTCTCTCTCTCTCTCTCTCTCTCTCTCTGCTTGAAAATGAATAAATAAAATTAAAAAAAAAAAAGAAAGGTGAAAGGAGAGGACAAATATCCAAGGTGATCCTTAGAACTCATTTTTAAAAAACAGATGGGGACAGGCTTGGTCTGGTTTGGGTCTCTCCAGGATGTGCTCTGGACTGATGGGATCTTCTCTTCCAAGTGCTGGTATTAAAGGTGTGAGCCACCACATCCAGCTCCAATTTATCAAAAAAAATTTTTTTTTGTTGTTGTTTATTGATTTTTTTGAGATAGGGTCTTGCTCTAGCCCAGGCTGACCTGGAGTTCACCATGTAGTCCCAGGGTAGCCACGAACTCCCGGTGAGCCTCCTACCTCTGCCTCCCAAGTACTGGGATTAAAGGCGTGTGCCACCATGCCTGGCTTCATGTGCTTTTAAAAAAGAAAAAATAAGTTAATGTTAGTTATAGTTTGACTTTAGAATGTTTCTTTGATCTTGTTTGTAAGATGGGAGGCTAAAGTCAGGGCTGTAGAGTTGAGGTGTCATAGATACAGTGGGCAGTATTTTCATGAGCCATGGCTGGCTAAGAAGAAAGTGGGGTTCAGACCAAATCTGAGAGCAGCAGAGTATTCCTCTGGGCAGAGGGCACTTGTACAAACATGGTGGTTTAAAATGATCAGCTAATTCAGCTGAGGGGAGAAGAGTTGAGGCTGGATTATGGAAATCTATCCCTATTTTATCCTGAATGGGAGCCACTTAGGGTTTCTGATCACAGCACTATAGTAATGAACCTGCAGTGGGAGAAGCCTGGAAACAGATCAGTCTGGAGGGTGTGAGGCTGTCATCATTCAGTCCTGAGGGGGAAGAGAAAGGTGCCTCTCAGTCCCATGGGCCATATGAACTGTTCTCTTTCTGTGTGCTTGCAGCACCTATGCCCCAGTGAAGTCCTTCCTTCGAGTGGACAAAGAAAAGGTAGGTTTCCTACTTCCTCCTCCTTTGTCCTCACCTCCATGGAAACGGGTCTGGCTTTACTCAAGGTGTGCCCAGTCCTTTAGCTCAGGAGTGCCCCAGTGCCTTTAGAATCCCGATCTATTGGTATACCTGACCCTGTAATGGCCACAGCAAGCCAGGAAACCCACGCCTAGGTCTTCTGAGAAAGCACCGAGAACTGCTATGGACAACTGCTCTGCTTTGTAGAGCCTGGCCTGAATCTCTGGGCCCCTGGTGTGCCTCTTACCTTTCCCTCCCCAGGTCCAGATCTACAACCCAGCCTTCTTTAAGTACATCCATGACAGGTGGACAGAGCATCATGGGCGGTACCCTTCTACAGGAATGCTGGTGCTCTTCTTTGCCCTGCATGTGTGTGATGAGGTGGGTAAATAGGCCCCAGTGTAATGGGAAATAGCAGGACCCTTGGAACAGAGGGAAGCATGTAGATTTCAAAGCCTGTGTGAACTAGAGGGAGTTCAAGGCCATCCTGGGCTACATAAAACCATGTCCAAGAAACTAATAGAGTGGCTGGAGAGATGGGTCAGCAGTTAAAGGAACACACTTGCAAAGCCTGATGGCCTGGGTTTGATTCCCCAGTACTCAAAGCCAGATGCACAAAGTGGTGCATGTGCGTGGAGTTTGTTTGCAGTGGCAGGAGGCCCTGGTATGCCCATTCTCTCTCTCTCCTCGAAAATAAAACTTTAAAAACTCGGGAGGCAGAGGTAGGGGGATCACCATGAGTTCAAGGCCACCCTGAGACTACATAGTGAATTCCAGGTCAGCCTGGGCTAGAGACCCTACCTCGAAAAACCAAATAAATAAATAAAATAAAAAAGAAAGAAACTAAAATTAAAAAAAAAGATGCTGGGCGCGGTGGCCCACACTTTTAATCCCAGACAGCTAAGCCGGGCGTGGTGGCGCACGCCTTTAATCCCAGCACTCGGGAGGCAGAGGGAGGAGGATCACCATGAGTTCAAGGCCAGCCTGAGACTACAGAGTGAATTTCAGGTCAGCCTGGACTAGAGTGACACCCTACTTCGAAAAACAAAAGTAAAAAGAAAAGCGAGACCACGAAGCGGCAGGCGGGTCCGCGAGCCCCCTGGCGCCCACCCCGCCACGGCGCCTGCTGCCCCGTGACCCGCGCTGCCCTTGTCCACAGGTGAACGTGTATGGGTTCGGGGCCGACAGTCGAGGCAACTGGCACCACTACTGGGAGAACAACCGGTACGCGGGCGAGTTCCGGAAGACAGGCGTGCACGACGCGGACTTCGAAGCCCACATCATCGACATGCTGGCCAAGGCCAGCAAGATCGAGGTCTACCGCGGCAACTGAGCCGGGCTCCCAGGGACCCGGAGAGCCAGCGAAGCCGAGCGGCGCCGTCACAAGACTAGCCAATCAGCGCCGCGGCGGGGCGGAGCTGGTTTCTCCCGGCCAATCATGCGACTCAAGGAGAACTTCCGGCGCTGAGACCCGTCCTCCTCAATCAATGGCCTTCGGAGGCGGGCCAGCGGCCGCCCAGCCCCCTCCCTCCTGCTTTTGGGTAGAATTTTATTTCCGGCTTTTTAGGAAGTCGAGGCCGCGGGGGCCTCGCTGGGGCGGGGGAGGGGAGAGGCCGGCAGGGTGGGGTCGGGGCGCCCACCCCAGGGGCGAAGCGAGTGTCCCCGGGCCCGAGCGCGTCCAGACTACTTCCCCCTTCGGCCCAGATGGGTGAGTGCCAGCCCACCAAAGAAACCCGGAGAAACCCTCCCTCCCCCCCTCGCCCCTCGCCCTGCCACTGGCCGGGGCGGTCGTGAGCGGCTCTCCAGAACCCCGTGCTGGGCGCCAGCCCCCTAACAAGTGTCAGGGAAACCAGGAAGCCCGGCCGCGTCACATGTAAGGTGCTTCTCACGCGTGCTCTCGTCCCAGCCGTCCGCCCACCACCTTTTCAGTGTCTCCCTTACCGCCCAGCCCACCTGTTGCCCTGGGGAGAGAAGGTGACCCGCGCCACGGTGGAGTGGAATGCAGGCTGCCCGTGCATGCACCTTTTTCCCTCGCGGTCACCCCAAAGAGGAGCAGGAAGCCTCCTGCTTGTGAGATTTGCTTTCGGTCACCCTGAAGCTGCCTGGAGGGCGGACCGGGGCTGCCCGCATGTCCGCCAGCACCGCTCCCTGCGCCCTCTTACCCTGACCCCAGAAGGGCTGCGGAGCCAACCACTGGAGCTACTGCATGACGCACCCACCTCTCGTCCCTGGAGGAGTCTGCTCACTGCTTCAAAGTGGGGGTGCTCCAGTGGGGAGAAAGGGGTTCAGCTCCCAGGCCCGGCAGTGTCCACGTAAATACCACCCATTACTCGTGGGTTCAAAGCACAGCAGCCTCCAGACCATTGGGATAGTGGCTGCAGCTGGTTGGGGGACAGTCACCCACAGAGGAGAGTGTTAGAGGAGGGGCAGTGAGCACCCCCAGTAACATTGAGAATGGGAGTGTGTTCTTCCCTGGATGGGGCTGTGGTGAGCACCTCTCAGGGCTTCCGTCATTTGCAGTCAAGGCCTCAGTTCTTGTCGATCTCAGTGCTTTCCCAAGAGGCTGCTTTGAGTGTGAGAAGCTGGAAAACAATGCAACTATGCCAAACAGTATTAAGTAAAATAATTTATTTCTTTTTCTTCCTTTGTTTTGTTTAAACCATTAATCTCCCTTCTGGAAGAAGTAGATCCCAGCACCCAGATCTCCTTTCCTTCTAAAGTTATTTAAACATTTTTAATTTCCTTCCCTTTTTCTGAATTAAAAAGAACAACAAAAACCTCTGAGTCATTCAGTTGCTTTGAATGTATTTTCCTAGAGGGTGTTTCTTGAACATGTGGCTCTGTGAGCAAGGAATGGCTAAGGAAGTGTGAGGAGACCTAACCGGGAAGCCTGATTCAGGGCTCAGCTCTGAACTCCCAAAACACTAAATGAGAAGGATTTGTGCTTGAGGAGCTCCAGAGTCTCAGGTCTGCTCTCCTGGGGGACTGGGCATTCTTGGCCTCTGGGTAGTAAATTCTGTCCCAGGGTCTTTTCCGGCTAGATATAGTCTAAGTCCTGGTCTTACCTGCCACCCAGTTTGCTTCTTCCATGCTGTGCCAGTAAAGGAGCAGTATCTTGATGGGCCCAGGTTTGTACACTCTACCTTAGGATCACCTCTTTCTAAAGTTAAGTAGGCATCATGCTGTGTACCCCATGAAGCTGTTGTTACACAGCCCATTCAGCACAATGGGATTGGCCTTTACCCCCACAGTTAGGGCCCGCTGGGGCTGGGCAGATATAGAACTTGGTTGCTAAGAAATTTCTCTCTAAATATTCTTTTCCACATGTTGTCATTGGGTGAAAGTTCTGGCTTCTTTTTCCTGATGTAGCCCAGTATCCATGTCTAACAACTGACAAAGATCCACCCAAAAAACAGGCTATGGGGGGGGGGGTCTCTTTCTCTTAGTAATTTCCCTAGTGCTTGTCTGTCTTCATTCCCAAAGGGCAGGACCAGCTGGATAAGGTGTATTAGGATCCACAAATCATCCCAGTGAAGACCACCACTCATCTATGCAAAAACAAGAGCATTTATTTTTTTATTTTTTATTTTTTTGGTTTTTCGAACTAGGGTCTCACTCTAGCCCAGGCTGACCTGGAATTCACTCTGTAGTCTCAGGCTGGCCTTGAACTCACTGCGATCCTCCTACCTCTGCCTCCCGAGTGCTGGGATTAAAGGCGTGTGCCACCATGCCGGCTGCGTTTATTTCTTGAGACAGCAAACCAGCATGCAGGGGTCCACCCTCTAGCGAGAAGGCTCCTTTTAAAGCATAAAACCACAGAGTGGGAAATTTGAATTACATCACAACATATCACAGCAAATCATTTCACACGGTGGGAAAACCATAAGGCATTCTTTTAAAATGATTAGTGCAGCCAGTGGCGGGAACAGTCTATGCAAGGGTGATTGGCTAATTCATGAGGCTGATGTGTTCTAAAGTGATTGGTTCCCTATTGCCTCATCTGTGGACTTTTGATAAGATAACCAGAAGGCCTGAATTTTATGTTTCCCTCAGCTAGACAATCTCTAGCTTGCAGTTGGTTCCCCTTTGTCATTGAGGTATTGAGTCAAGGGGGAAATTCCTGAGATCGTGGTCAGCAGTTTGGAAAATTCCTAAGGCATAAGCAGACCTTTATGGCCTCTCATCCCCCCTTGAGTTATGGTCATCTCGAATCCTAGAGATGTTTTATCTAAGTTAAGGGGCTCTTTTTTTTTTTTTTTTTTTTTTGGTTTTGGTTTTTGTTTTTCAAGGTAGGGTCTCACTCTAGCTCAGGCTGACCTGGAATTCACTCTGTAGTCTCAGGCTGGCCTCAAACTCACAGGGATACCTCTGCCTCCCATGTGCTGGGATTAAAGGCGTGCGCCTCCAAGCCCGGCTTTTTATTTTGTTTTTTGAAGTAGGGTGTTTTTTGGTTTGGTTTGGTTTGGTTTTTTTGAGGTAGGGTCTCTAGCCCAGGCTGACCTGGAATTCACTATGTAGTCTCAGGGTGGCCTTGAAATCATGGTGATCCTCCTATCTCTGCCTCCTAAGTGCTGGGATTAAAGGCATGCACCACCATGCCCGGTGGGTGTTTTGTTTTTTAAGACTATTAGCTGGACAGAGATCCTTTCTTTGTCGAAATTGACCAGGGCATTGTCTTCTTGGCTCTGGCGTGATGAATCCATATCATCATTTGATATAGTGATGGATATGGGCCCAATTTTCTAGGGGTGTGTGGGTTCCTTGTGTTACTAATCTGTTTGATTACATACAATTTAAGAATAGAGCAGAGCCCAGTTTTCTTTGAACTAAACCAGCTTGATTTTAATATAAATTACATTATTTTGACAGACATGAAACAATTTTATAAGTAAATACCCTACTCATTGACCCATTTTAAACTTAACACAAGGTAATATTTATGTTTGTTAGAATATATGAAGCTCACACAAATACATTATTTGTACTTAGCAGGTTTTCTTAGAGCAGGAGAGTTTCCTCAGTTTTTCTAAAAACAAAATTATGATGACTAAATTATTTTATAAGACTCAGATGATAGGGCTGGAGAGATGGCTCAACGGTTAAGGCACTTGCCTCCAGTGCCTAAGGCCGCAGGTTCAATTCCCCAGGACCCACATAAGCCAGACCCATGCCACAAGGTGGTGGCCCTGATGCGCTCTCTCTCTCT
>PVHP010055273.1:0-10206 GCA_004024765.1 Zapus hudsonius | reverse complement strand
CACCAGGGCCTCCAGCCACTACAAACGAACTCCGGATGCATGTGCCACTCTGTGCATCTGGGTACTGGGGAATTGAACTCAGGTCATTAGGCTTTGCAGGCAAGTGCCTTAACCCCCAAGCCATCATCTCTCCAGCCCCTAAATTTGTTATTTATTTATTTATTTATTTATTTATTTATTTATTTATTTATTTATTTATGCGCATGTGTGTATGCACACAAGGTCTCTTGCTGCTGCAAAGGTAAGTGCTAGACACATTTACCACTTTTGTGTCTGGCTTTATATGGGGATTCTGAGGCATCAAACCTGGGCTGGCAAGATTTGTGCCTTTAACCACTGAGACATCTCCCCAGCCTGTTGTTGTTTTCCCCCAACTGTGGTACTTGGGCTAGAACACAGTCTAGGCAAGTGCTTACTATTACTTTTTACTTATAATTAGAGTCTCAGTAAGTTGCCCAGGCAGGCCTTGAACTTGCAATCCAGCCCTGAAAGTAGCTAGGATTACAGACCTGTGCCACCAGGCTCTCTCTCTCTTTCTCTCTCTCTCCTCTCTCTCTGTTCTTTCTTTTCTTTTCTTTTCTTTCTTTCTTTCTTTCTTTCTTTCTTTCTTTCTTTCTTTCTTTCTTTCTTTCTTTCTTTCTTTCTTTCTTTCTTTCTCTCTCTCTCTCTTTCTTTCTTTCTCTCTCTCTCTCTCTCTCTCTCTTTCTTTCTTTCTTTCTTTCTTTTTTTGAGGTAGGGTCTAGCTCTAGCCTGGGTTGACCTGGAATTCACTATGTAGTCTCAGGATGGCCTCAAACTACCTCTGCTTCCCAAGTGCTGGGATTAAAGGTGTGTGCTACCATACCCACCCAACTTCTTCTTCTTCTTCTTTTTTTTTTGAAACAAGGACTCCCTATGTGGGAGGGAGTTCCTCCTCAGCTGCACATGAGGCCATTGTCAAGCATAGATGCTGTGAAGGGTGGAGTGGGTCCAGTGAGGCCCATTTCTGGGCAGTGTTTTAGAAAAAACTATGTCTCATCTGAGACTTCCCGAGTCAAAACTGTCATGTTGTAAATGGTACCTGCAAAGTGTTTCTATTTCATGGTCATTATCTTGACTGTTGCCCATCATTACAATATGTTCTTCTTATTTATTTATTTGAAAGAGAGAAAGAGGCAGAGAGAGAGAGAGAGAGAGAGAGAGAGAGAAAGAGAGAGAGAGAGAATGAGTGCACCAGGGCCTCCAGCCACCGCAAACAAACTCCAGACACAGGCATCGCCTTGTGCATCAGGCTTTATGTGGCCACTGGGGAATCAAACTCTGGTCCTTCTGCTTTGCAGGCAACTGCCTTAACCATGAAACCATGTCTCCATCCCTACAACATGTTCTTTAGAGCCACAGGATCCTCATTTCTTGCTGCAGAATCCAGGTCCCACAGATTGTGTCTTTGGGCCCTGGCCTCCACCCCACCCTGCTCTATCTACACTGTTCTCAGTATCTGGATGAGGCAGGGTGGAGCAGGGGAAAACAAGTCAAGGACTCGGGCACACCAGCAGGTGTTTGGCTCATGACTTTGAGCCACTATTTCTCTTCTGTGATCCTCAACTCTCTCACCACAGACAACCTGGCTCCAAAGTACTTGTGTTACAGTCAGCTTTGAGCTGCTGGACAAACACCCCATCAAAAGCAGCTTATAGGAGGAAAGGGGTTTATTTCAGGCTTACAAATTTCAGGGGAACAGCATCAATGGAGGATGTAGCTGGCTCATTTCCATAGATCCAAGCAGAGAGACACCATCACACATCACAACACCAACAGCCAGAGCTCCAACTGCTGTCCACACACCTTAGGGCTGGACTCCAAGATCCCCCCCCAGTGACATACCTCTTCCCCAGTATCTCCGCCCACTGGAGGGAGACTCAAGATTCAAGCCTGAGTCTATCGGACCCTACATTGAAACTACCACAACTTGCCACCCAAAGATCCTCAGAGGTATAATGTTATATGGTGATGAGTTTTTCTGGAGAATTTTGAACACCCAGCCAGGAACTCGTTCTTCATTTGCATAAAGCTCAGCCCAGGTGTTTGAGGGATTCTGAAGGTAGGACCCTCTTTACACATCTGTTCTCAGTGTAGACAGAAGCAGGAACCTGATTGGCTGGGTTACATGAGGTCATGATGACCTCATAAAGATCGTAGCTTCAGCCTGGGCTGGGGAAGCCCAGGTAAGCTGGGGAATGACTCTGGGAAAGTACCAGGGCTGGCATCACCCTCCAAGACCTTCACATGGCAGTTCCCACCTTGACCCTGTCCCCTGGGTAAAAGTCTGCCCCCTCCTGCTGTAATTCTGTAGTTAGAACTTCATACCTTGGGCTTAAAGCTGAATTTTCTGTTACCAGGAGGATGCCCCAGGTAGAGGTAACACATTCAACTTTTACTTCTGCAGCTTGGGGCTGGCAGAAAACTTAGCAATCAGCTCTTGAGAGTGGTGGGTGGGAAGAGGGGGAAGGTAAGCAGGAAGAGGACCAGATGATGGATGCAGGGACTCCCACCTACTGGGAGAAGGGACAGCAGAGGACCTCCTACTTCTCTCAAGTCCCCCTCTCACCTGGGGGGGGGAGGATGGTGTGATGGACATCTGTGGAGGGCTGGGCACCCAGCATCAAATACGGTGATCGTCCCTTCCAAGTATAGAGCCGGATGCTCAGTGGCAAGGCCACCTGGCAGGCTCACACAGCTGGTGACAACAGCAGCTTCCAGCCGTGGTGTCCCTCTCCATCATGGCTGGAGTTGTTTTATTTTCACTGAGCTTTTCCTTTGGGGTGGCAGATGAGAAATGGGGAGATGTGTTTTCCACCGAGGGATTCCTGGGAATCTCTGTGGTACTATCAGTGAGTGTGGGTCGAGAGGACCTGGCTTTAATCCTACCTCTGCCACTGGATGGAAACTCTCTAAAAATTCCTTTAAACCCTTCAACATTCTGAACTAACATGTTAGCAAATTGGAAGAATGTCTTGTATCCTTTTTTTCTGTTGTTTGGTTTTTCCTGTTAGGGTCTTGCTTTAGCTCAGGCTGACCTGGAATTTACTATGTAGTCTCAAGCTGGCCTCAAACTCACAGTAATCCTCCTAACTCAGCCTCCCAGCGCTGAGATTAAAGATGTGCACTACCACACTGACTTTTTTTCTTTTAAAATATTTTTATTCATTTGCAGGGAGAGATAGAGACAGACAGAGAGAATGGGTGCACCAGGGCCTCCTGTTGCGGCAAACAGACTCCAGATGCATGCACCGCTTTGTGCATCCAGCTTTTGCATGGGTACTGGAGAAGTGAACTCGGGTCATTGGGCTTTGCAGGCAAGCGCCTTAACCGCTGAGCAATCTCTCCAGCCCTCTTTTTAAAAAATATTTTATTTACTTATTTGCAAGCAGAGAGAGGAGAGAGAGAGAGATTGAGAGAGAGAGAGAGAGAGAGAGAGACAGAACAGGCACACCAGGGCTGCAAATGAACCCCAGACACATGTGCCACTTTGTGCATCTGGCTTTACATGAGCATTGGGGAATCGAACCAGAGTCGTTAGGCTTTGCAGGCAAGTGCCTTAACCGCTGAGCCATCTCTGCAGAGAGAGTTTCTTTTTAATTTAGTTATTGGGTAGAAAATGAAATAGGCAGTTGTTCAGTGGAATTAAGTTTCAGTTATGTAAGATGAATATGTTCTAGAGATCTGTACAATATAGTACGAGTTAACATAATTTTTAAGATATATTATTAATTTATTTGTAAACAAAGAGAGGAAATATGAATGGGCATACCAGAGCCTCTTGTCACTACAAATGAACTCCAGTTGTATGCACCACTTTGTGCATTTGGCTTTTCATGGGTACTGGGGAATTGAAACCAGGCCATTAGGCTTTGCAAGCAAGAGCCTTTAACCAAGTTGAGCCATCTCTCCAACCCCAACAACATAACTTTAATTTTCTTGTTTTTTTTTTTTTTTGATTGATTGTTTATTTGTTTGAGACAGGGTCTCACTCCTTAGCCCAAGCTGGACTGGACTCCATTGTGTAGCCTAGGCTCAAATTGAATGTAAACTTCCAGCAATCTCTTGCCTTAGCATCTTAAGTGTTAGGACTACAGGTGTGAGCCATCATACCTGACTTTTTTTTTTTTGAGACAAGGTCTCATTCTGTAGCTTAAGCTGCCTCAAACTTGTGATCCTCCTGCCTCAACTTCCTAGTCCTGGAATTATGAATATGCACTCCTACGCCTAACTCTAAGAGACTAGATCTTCAATCAAGTGTCCTCTGTCCATTTGCTTTTAAGACAGGGTCTTGTTAGATAGTCCCAGCTGGCCTTTCCCTAGGACTGGGATTACAGATATGCCCCAACACACCCATTATATGTTAAGTGTTCTTATACATATAGTAGCATACACACATACAGTCTACCAAAACAAGGACTTTTTAAAAAGAATACAAATCCTTTCCTGGCAAGGTGGCTCATGCCTTTTTTTAAGTATTTTTATTTATTCATTTTCAAGCAGAGAGAAAGAGAGAGAGAGAGAGAGAGAGAGAGAGAGAGAGAGAGAGAGAGAGAGAATGGATATGCCAAGGCCTCTTGCCACTGCAAAGGAACTCCAGATGCATAGGCCACTTTGTGTATCTGGCTTTACATGGTGACTAGGGATTCGAACCTACAGGCAAGCACCTTAATGGTTAATCTCCCCAGCCCCACTATTCCATTTTTTTCAAGAGCATTAGTGAATGTGGATTGAAAGTTTTCATGAGGACGTTTAAAAAAATTCTCTCTACTGACCTTAGCATGTAATTCATCTCAGTGTTGATGTTGGTTAATTGTCTTTTCTTTGTGTGTATGTTTGAGACGGAGTCACATGCAACCCAGGCTCGCCTTGACCTCTCTCTCTCTTTTTTCCAGGTAGGGTCTCACTCTAGCCCAGGCTGACCTGGAATTCACTGTGTAGTCTCAGGGTGGCCTTGAACTCATGGCAATTCTCCTACCTCTGCTTCCCGAGTGCTGGGATTAAAGGCGTGCGTCACCATGCCCAGCTTGAACTCTTTATTTTTCATTTTTATTTATTTGTGAGGAGAGAGAGAGAGAGAGAGAGAGAGAGAGAGAGAGAGAGAGAGAGAGAGAGAATGGTCATGGCAGGGCCTCTAGACACTGCAAACGAACTCCAGATGCATGTACCACTTTGTGCATCTGGCTTTACCTGGGTACTGGGGAACTGATTCTGGGTCTAATGGCTTTGCAATCTCTCCAGCCCTGGCCTTGAACTCTTGACCTCTACTTCTAGAGTGCTAGGGTTACTGGCAGCTACCACCACACCCTACCTTTCTTTTTAATTTTGATCTAGGGTTTTGTTCTGTATCCTGGATGGCCTAGAAGTTGCTATATAGGTGAACCTGACCTTGAACTTGTGTAGCAATTCTCCTGCCTCTGCAGGGATTTGAGGTGTGGGCCATTGTGATTGGCAACTTTCCTCAGGTTTTAGCATGACTGTGTGTTTTTTAGTATGTCCTGGTTATTTTAGTTATATCGATTACTGTTTTACTCTTGCCTCTTTTCGAAAATTTTCTATTTTATCTAGTAGTTAACCTGTTAAGGTTTAGTGCCTAAACCAGGCATAGTGATACGTACCTTTAGACTCATCACTTGGGAAGCTGAGGTAGGAGGATCACCATGAGTTGGATGCCAGCCTGAGACTAGAGTTTGATCCAGGTCAGCCTGGGCTGGAGTGAGACCCTACCTTGAAGAACCAAATATATATATAGGCTTAGGAAGGGCTTAGTGCCTTCTTTTTTAAAATTTTATTTATTCATTTTCAAGCAGAGAGAGAGAGGGAGAGGGAGAGAGAGAGAGAGAGAGAGAGAGAGAGAGAGAGAGAGAGAGAGAGAGAGAGCGCACACCAGGGCCACCACCTTGTGGGTCTGGCTTATGTGGGTACTGGGGAATTGAACCTGGGGCCTTAGGCACTGGAGGCAAGTGCCTCAACTGCTGACCCATCTCTCCAGCCCCATCTTTTCTTAACTGTAGTTTCTCTATAGTGATTATAGTCCTGGCACACTTCCGTCAGTCATCAGGGAACAGGTTGGAGAGATGGGGAGAGCTTTGAGACTCAAGATTGGATGAGGAACCAGGCAAGGACGCTGCTGCTTCTGGACTGTGATACAGCCAGTTTCTTGCAATAGGGTGGAGAAGTGGGGTGTAATGGTTTAGGTTGGGAGTCTGAGGCTGTACATGTGTGCATATGTGTGTGCAGACACACTTGCACAAGCAAGCGTCCAACACATATGACAAGTGCGTTCTCAATGAGGAACTGAAGAGCCTTCTTGTCCAAGGTCTGGAGAGGGTCACTGAGGAGGGCGAGAGGTGGCAATGAGTCTATGATCCTCTCCCTCTTGCCCAGAGCTACTATTTTATGGCCATGTTCTGCCCTGGACAGTGGGGTGGCTCTCAGGTGTCAGGTGAGCTCTCCCGTCCCCCAGTCCCCAGCCCAACCCCTTGAAGTCCCAGGTCCTTTCAATGCAGATCTCTTTGGAGGAGGAGTTGTCCCCACCCTTTAGGCAGCTCTGAAGACTTGCCCCCCTGTGACAGGGTGGAGAAGGAGAGGTGAGGAAGCAGGGCAGCTGATCTGTCTGTGTGGAAGAGGAGGGTGAGCCAGGGTTGAGGCTCTTTTCTAGACCTTTCTAAGACCCTACTTACTCACTGCCTTATGGAAAACACCAATCTGTAATTGTTCCAGGTCAAAAAAAAAGCCCCCCTTTGATAACTAAGGCCTGTGGCTTGCGTGTGCGTGTGTGTACACGGGTGGGAAGGAAGATCAAGGGGAAACCCAGGCAAAAGGAGAAGTTATGAGCACAAATGCAGCCTAGGGCTTTGGCAAGGGAATTGAGCTCAAAGAAACCAACGTGTTCAAGTCTTGAGCTTCGGGTGATATCACCTCTGGTGCCCAATTCCTGTTTCCCGGGTGCTTGGAATGCAGGCAGCTACCCCTGGGTGCCAGGGCCTGACCGCTGTGCTCAGCCCACAGCCTCTGGGTGGAGAGGAACAGGAGTCACTACAGCGTAGGGAAGGCCTTCCACAGGCCACGGGCTCCCTGTCCAGACACCAAGAGGACAGTGTCACTCTAAGAAAGGGAGCAAAGGGAAAAAGTCTCTTTCCAAGTTCACCCTGACCAATAAGCTGGATATGAACTCAGGGCTCTGTGAGTCCAAGGCATGGCCCTTCCAAGCCATACAGATGAGCAGCAAAGTTGACGGGGTGAGTGTGTGACCGTGGGAGTCAGAGTGTGAAAGAATAGATGACCAAAGGAAGAGAGAAGATGGTAAAGCATGAACTCACGTTTAGGGACATTTTTCCATGTGTCAGGTCAGAGGCTAAGCTGAGCATGGTGGCGCATGCCTGTCATTCCAGCCCTAGGGAGGCTGAGGTAGGAGGATCCCTGGGAATTTGAGGCTAGCCTAAGCTACACAGTGAGTTCCAGGTCAGCCTATACTAGAGTGAGACTGTCCAAAACAAAACAAAACAACAAAAAACCAGCAAGGAGCTCCTGCTTCATGCAGCACATTGCCTGGCAGGGAAGCCAGATACTGTGTGTGGCAGGAAGGGGTCGTGAGCAAGGATCCTGAGGACTCGCCTGTCTGGGGACCCTGGCAAGGTGAAGCTGCAAGCATTAGCTGGGAAACGGGACCGGACCAAGGGCCTGGCTTGTGCAAGGCCCAGGTCTTCCAGGGTAGAGTGGAGAGGAAATGGGGCATAGGAAGGGGCACCCCAGGGTGACAGGAGGGGCCGTGGGCCTGATAATAGAGGGACCTTTAGGTGGGATAGAGGGTGGTCTTAGCTAGGGGCTGGAGAGGTGGCTCGGTTGTAGAGCACTTACACATGAAGCCCTGGGCTCAATTCCCAGAACTGAAAAAAATGAGATGGTCTTAACTGACCGGAAGGCAAGATGGTCAGTGACCTTCTTACTCTCTGATCTTCACCTCCCTGTGCGTACATTGAGGAACGATGTAGAACTTCCAGGAGGCTGTGTGTGCGCTGGTGTGTGTGTGTGTGTGCGTGGGTTGTTGATTAACATATGTGTGGCTGACCAGTAGAGGTTGAAGCAGTCTCTCTCTTTCCATGACCTGGTTTCCTCTGTATCTCCTCCCAGGGGATCAACTCCTGCTTAAGAACATCATGCCTGTTGGTGAGCTGCCCCGCCATTCCTGGAGGGAGGGTGGCCCAGGGATGGAGGTGGGTGGCAGAGGATGGGGAGCTCACCCACAGTGAATGCTGGGTCAGGCAGGTCCTATTTCAGGGGCTGCCCAGCTGTCTGCATGCAGCCCGTTTTACCCTGAACAGGCCAACTGGTGGGAACCACAGACAGCTCTGCTGAGATGACCTTGACCTCTTGCAGAGTAGTTCTGAAGGGTTTTGCTCTGGCTTGGAGCAACCCAGACTCCCAATATTTAGGGATCCTTGTTGGTGGATGAGGTCACCAAGTCACATGAGGCTGACTAAAAGTTGGGTAACCCATATAAGAAAACAGAAAGTGAGGGAGGTTCCTCATTAGTCAACTTGGAGACATCCATAAGTGCTAGAAGTTTGGGGTACTCGGGATCCCCACAGTACTCCTCTTTCCCCTTTTCTGTCTGTTTTTGCTTTTTGAGATAGAGCCTCACTATGTAGTCCCAGCTAGCCTTCAACTCACTGTGTGGCCCAGGCTGGTCTCAAATTCTCAATCCTCCTGCCTCAGCCTCCTGAGTGCTGGGATGACAGGTGTGAGCCATCACAGCGACAGCTTGTCTCTAGCCGGGTCCAGACCACTCAGTGAGTCTTTGGAATGAAGAAAATATTGTCAGGCAACGGAGCATCCTTTGTGGAATGCTCCAGGAGGGCAGTGGGTGTGGTGGGGCTGGATGAAGCCACCATGGACTTCATAAGTCACAGCAAGGGACCTAAGCAAAAGATTTTAGCAGGTCGCATTTGTCTCTCTCAGGAGTGCTGCAGGAAGCCCCTCAGTCAGCAGCTGGAGAAAAGGAGCCGTGTCACTGAGAAGCCTCCAGACAGGACATGTCCTTGAGTCCAGGGCGTAGCCTCACCCTCCATGAAGACCCAGAGACACCACCACATTCCATGTCGTATGAGGAGTCGGGTAATGCCTCTGGCACCATACCCAGGCCCACCCCGGACATGACCCTTGCTTCTGTCCCAAATCCTGGTTTGGTTCTTTTTCCAGCTTTGAGTCCTGTCCCAGAGGAAGCCCCTGGTCCGATATCTGCTGACACCCCCAGGTCTGATGCCAGCAGAGCCACGTCCAGCTCTATGGAAACCGCGGACCGAGATTCCAGCCATGTCTCCAGGCCTGCGTCGGCAGGGCTCCTCTGCCCAGCCCCACAGCCCATTCTGAGCACCAGCTCTACTGTGACCACTGTTCTGAGCCCTGGGAACCCCTCTAGGCCGAGCTCTGAAGAAGCTTTCCCCGTCCTCTCAAGCAAGATTTTTGCCCTGGGTCAGAATAACCCTACTCCTACCAGGTCTGGGACAAACGGGTTTGTCAGGCTTCATTCCAGAGAAGCCCTCTCCAGGTGGAGCTCACAAGCACTTTTTCTGCCAGCCTCCCATACTTCTCTGGTCCCTAACTCCAACAGGCTGCTCTCAGGAAATAGCTCCAAGGTCAACCTGAGTGTGGTCCCAAATACAAGTGAGACCGTCTCATCCACGTCACGGAATACCCCTGCGTCTATTTCCAAAGAAGTTTTGAGTGTGGTCTGGAATACAAGCTCCCAAGGGACGGCCAATCTGGTTTCAAACAGCCAGCCCGGGCCTGACTCAAGCATGACTATCGCCCACACCTCGAGTGCCAGCCTAATTCCTGGCTCCACCGATGGTATCAGCCTGCAGTCCAGTGCCAAGGGACCCAACTCCACTCACTCTCCATCCTCCTGCATGTCCATGTTGATCCTGGGCTCCAAGGAGACCCTGAGCATGAGCTCCAACTTAGTGGCCAGTGACTCCTCCACCCTGACGTTGAGCATCCCCCAGGATTACTCTGAGGACAACAGCATCTACACCATGCCGTTGGAGGAGAATCTAGGCAAGTGAGGTGAAGTGGCAGCCTGTCGGGTGCTGGGGGCCTTCTGCAGCCTTGCCAAGGCTGGGTAAGGCAGGGGTGAGAGCCTAGGTCTGTGTTCAGAACCATAGGGTGGGTGGGGGAGAGGAGAGG
>PVHP010055272.1:0-10201 GCA_004024765.1 Zapus hudsonius | reverse complement strand
TTTTTTTTTTTTTTTTTTGGTTTTTCGAGGTAGGGTCTCGCTCTAGCCCAGGCTGACCTGGAATTCACTCTGTAGTCTCAGGTTGGCCTCGAACTCATGGCAATCCTCCTACCTCTGCATCCCAAGTGCTGGGATTAAAGACGTGCGCCACCACACCCGGCTGGCCTTGAACTCTTGACCCTTCTGCTTCTGCTTCTCAAGTGCTGGATTACACAAAATTGGATTTCCACACCCAGCTTTATTTTTAAGGCCAGGTGTGGTGACACACACCTGTAATTGCAGCATTTGGGAGGCATAAGGCAGTAGGACCATCACCTCATGTGAGGCCAGCCTGGTCTACATAGTGAGTTCCAGGATAGCCAGGGCTATAAGGTAAGACTCCTTTTCAAAAATACCAAAAACCTGTGACTGGAAAGATGGCTTAGCAGTTAAGGCATTTGACTGCAAAACAGAAGGACCTGAGTTTGATTCCCCAGTACCCACATAAAGCACATGTGTCTGGAGTTCGTTTGCAGTGGCTGGAGGCCCTGGTGTGCACGCTCTCTCTCTCTCTCCCTCTCTCTCTCTCTCTCTCTCTCTCTCTCACTTTTTCTCAAATAAATAAATAAATATTTAAAAATAAATACCAAAAAACTAGCTGGGCATAGTGGCACATGCCTTTAATCCTAGCACTAGGGAGGTATTTCAAGGAATTCAGGAGTTCAAGGCCACCCTGGGACTACATAATAAATTCCAGGTCTGCCTGGGCTAGAGCAAGAGCCTACCTCAAAAAAATAAAAATAAGGGGCTGGAGATGTACAGTTGGTAATGCTTGCTTGGCACATACAAGGCTCTGGGTGTGATCCTCAGCAGGTATAAAAATTGTGCATGGCCGGGCATGGTGGCGCACGCCTTTAATCCCAGCACTCAGGAGGCAGAGGTAGGAGGATCGCCGTGAGTTCAAGGCCACCCTGAGACTACATAGTGAATTCCAGGTCAGCCTGGACTAGAGCAAGACCCTACCTCGAAAAACAAAACAAAAAAAAATTGTGCATGGTTGCACACCTGTAATCTCAACACTTGGAAGTTGGAAGCAGAAGTTCATTGTTAACCTTCAGCTACATAAGTTCAAGGCTGGGCTGGGCTGCAAGTCTCTCTCTCACACACATACACATGGAGAGAGGGGGGGAGAGAGGGAGAGAGGGAGAGAGGGAGAGAGAGAGAGAGAGAGAGAGAGAGCCTTACATAGTGGCAAACTCTTGTAATTGCTTCAATTTCAGGCCAGCCTGCACTACATATCAAGTAACAGACCAACCAGGGCTCTCTTGAAAAAAGAAAGAGAAAGAAAGGGAAGGAAAGAGGAAGGGAGGGAGGGAGTTACTTTTCTTGTAAATTAGGGACATAGAGTCTATCTCATGGAAGGATTAAGGCAAAGGGACCTTCAATGTCATGTTTGTTTGGGAAATCCTGATTTCTCAGGCGCTTGGATAAACACTGTACCTTCAGCTTGGTGAGGGTGGGACCCCCAGCGTGAGTGACTCCATTTTGATTGTATCCTATTCGGCTGAGACCTAGTTTAAAACAATGGCCTCCTATAATTTTCATGTAATATCTGTTATCTTTCATGCCAAATGCAGTTTTCTTTCTTCCTCCCCTCTTTAAAAGGGTTTCTCTGGCTTTATGTTTTAGTATCTTTGTTTTAAAAAGCTGTGAGATTAGGACATATAAACCCTAATTACATCTCCCTGGAAATGGAAAATTACAGCAAGGCTAAAGGCACTTCCAGACTGGGTCTGGCAAGTGTTATTGTAGCAAATGCCGGAGGAACGATGGGGGGAAGACTGATCAGGCACATGTCACGACCGGCAAGGTGGCAGACAATGGTGAACGAGCAGCTCGACTGAACACACTTCCCATGCCCTTGTGGTGCCTCTTCTGTGGGGCGGTGTGCCCTCCGGGCCTGGCCTTTGCAGGCTCATGCTCTCGTGCTAGGTCCAGAAAGCAGTGCAGCACATGCAGAGCACGCTTTGTTCAGACCTGTGGAGCTTCCCACTCGCTGTGCCTGCGCCTGTCTTTGTCGGTAGCATTTGCTGCCCTAGTTCTGTGTGACCCATGCTCAGCCACTTAGATCTGACACGCAGTCTGTAGACTGTCTGGTCACCTTGTCTCTCTGCCTGGACAGACGGATTGTTCTTGGTCATTTTGTTATTCACAGTGCCCATCCATCATCTGGATGGATGAAAAAGCAAAGAGAAACAAATACATTCATTTGGAACAGGAATTCAAGTTCAAAAACATTAACTGAAACCTGGGTTTTCTGAGAATGTAAATAACAGACTATACTTACCTTCTCCCACTTACCCGCAGCCCCCTCCCTTTCCATAGTCACAGGCTAATTATCTAGGGAATTAGCCCCAGATACTGCACTGTGTTGATGGCTTCTTGTCTGAACACCAGAGACTTGCAGAAGGAACAGATGGCCTCTATGGGGGCCGAGGGTTCACTTTCTGTATCTCCTTCCTGATAAGGCCAGCGATCCCTCCTCACACAGTCAGAAGGCAGGACGGGGGAAGTCTGGAGAGAACAGCGCAATTCTCAATCCAAGCCTGGTATGGTGGCATGCACACGAAATCCCAGTACTTGAGATGGAGGTAGGAGGGTGGAGTGTTCAAGGTTATCCTCAGGTATGTAGGGGGCATACAATTCCTAAATGGGCTCAGAAGATATATTTCCACCACAAAATAGGCAAATCCTAGGTTTTGTTTTATTTTTCTAAATAGCAGGTTGTTTATAGCTGAAGATGATCTTGAACTTCTGATCCTCCTGCCTCTACCTCCCAAATACTGGGATTATAAGTATTTGTCATTACGCCTGATGTATGTGGTCTGGGGATCCAATGCAGGGTTCACGCATGGCACATAAGTACTGTACAAACTGAGTTCCTCTGCAGCCCAAGAGCTGGTTGTTAGGCATTTCCAAGAGCATCACTGATTTGTCTCTTGCTGCTTAGTCAGCTGGGCTTCAGTTGCTGGAGGGTCTGTAGAGCGCTTTGACTACCCTCAGAGCACCAGTGACCCAGGCTTAGGAGAAAATGTTGAGGTCTTTGATCCATTTAGAGTTGATTTTTGTGCATGGTGAAAGGAGTGGGTCCAGTTTCATTTTTTTAACATGTATTTATCCAATGTGTCCAGCACCATTTGTTGAAGATGCTATCTTTATGCCAGCGAACGTTGTTGGCACCTTTGTCAAAGATTAAGTAACTATAATTAGTTGAGCTAAAAGCAGAGTCTTCATTTCTGTTCCATTGGTTTGTCTGTTTTTTATGCCAGTATCATGCTGTTTTTGTTACAATGGCTTTGTAGTATATCTTTAGATTGGGAATGGTATTACCTCCTGAGGAGCTTTTTTTCCTAAGGATAGATTTGGCTATCCAGGGCCTCCAACCAGAATTGCAATCATTAAAAAAATCCAACAACAATAGATGCTGGTGAGAATGTGGAAGGGGGGAGGAACCCTCATTCACTGCTGGTGGGATTGCAAACTTCTTCAACCACTATGGAAAGCTATGTGGAGGCTCCTGAAAAAGATGCATATATAGCTACCAACAGACCCAGTCATCCCTCAACTGGGCATCTACCCTCAAGATTCCTCACCTCAGCACAGAGACATTTGTTCAACCATGTTTATAGCAGCTCAATTCTTAATAGCTAAAAATTGGAATCAACCCAAATGCCCATCACTGGACGAATGGATATCAAAGTTGTGGTTCATATATATCATGGAATTCTACTCAGCTGAAAGGAAAAATGACCTTATGAAATTTAAAGAAAAGTGGATGAACTTGGAGCAGATCATTCTTAGCAACCTCACACATGAACAAAGAACTTCCTCATATGTGGTTCCTAACTAGGTTAAACTTGAACAGTAAGCAAACCTGACAGGTGAACTGAGATACTGACAAAGGCAATGGAAGGAATTGGGGTGGGCAGGGGGGGGGAAGGAAAGGGTGAGGGTACTTATACACTAATCTAAACCAACAATGAGTCGAAACCATAAAATCCTTATTTTCATATAGTAAGCTCTCAAGGAAGTCGTGGACATCGTCTGGTAAAGGGGGCTCTGACTAGAGTAGGAGGAAGTCTAACCCCAAGACAAATTGCTCTGGCCTGTAACTCCCTGTCCCAGTCATTGGTTACTTCCCACACTGAGCTGTTGATCAAAGAGACCCATAAGACCCCCCCAAAACAAGACAGGCTTATGTCAAAGCTCCTGCATACCCACCCCAGGCAAAAGGCAAGAACCTCTTGTTGAAGAAACCACAGAATGTTGCCACACAACACCAAGAGACCCTGCTTGATCCAGAATGGTAACCAGCCACCAGATGGTAGCATGTGTGGTGCTAGAAGGCGTTACATAAGCCACCAGGGAAATTGACCAATGACATTTGGAGAGCAGAGGTCACTGATATACAACACTATTGTTACAAGAACGCTGAGGACACTGCTATATGGCAGAGACCAGCAAGCCAAGAAGTGCTTATCTGTGCAATAGTGGCCCTATACCTAATGGGCAATCAATAGCTTGCTAATCGGCTGAGAGATCCACTCAGTGGCAAAGAACCCTTAGCTGGAACTGGGGTCCATGGTAAACTCCTATGTGAACCAAAAACATGAGCTCCAAGGGGAAACCCCCACTAACCAGAGATCTAGAGAAGGTTTCTTTCACCCATTAGAATCTCACCAAATTAACAATGTTTGTCTCATTTAACCTGTTCTGATTTCACTCTCCATTGGAGATTCTGGAGATTCTGTTTGTATGTTTCAGAAGGCAATGAGAACTGTGGACAAAACCCAATTCCACCAACAGGACCTGAGATGATGGCTGACACCCAGGCAGGAGATGAACCACCCCTTAACTTATGATATAGAGTCCAGATGAAATCTTTGAGGAAGTGGTGAGATGAGCAAGAGACCTACCTCCCCAGCAAGTCAGATGACCTGGGAAAGGATAATGGAGACAAACACTGAGGATACCCAAACTAATCCAAAGCAGAAATCCAGAGACTCTTAAAACGTCAACAGTAAAGCAGACTTAAATTTCACCATGACTCAGGGATCTGAGTGGAAGAGGGGATGAAAGATTGTAAGAGCCATGGTGGGAGAAAACTCCCAGAGCCATCGCCCCCTCCCTCCTCAGCAACAACACACAAACAACAAAAAAACTGGCCACCTCTCATACAATCCATAACCCCCTATCCCATGGTCTGGTCCAGCAAGCCCAATGAGGAGGGTCCCCAGAGGGTTGGGGACAGAGAGGAAGAAATGGGGGTACCATCACAAGACTTGCTCATACAATGTAGTTAATTTTTAAACAATAAATATTTTTTTTTTGAGGTAAGGTCTCGCTCTAGTCCAGGCTGACCTGGAATTCACTATGTAGTCTCAGGGTGGCCTTGAACTCAAGGCGATCCTCCTACCTCTGCCTCCCGAGTGCTGGGATTAAAGGAGTGAGCCACCATGCCCGGCTAACAATAAATATTTTTTTAACAATAAATATTTTAATAATAACAAAAACTATCATCCTTGGGCTGGAGAGATGGCTTAGCAGTTAAGGCACTTGCCTCTACTGGCTAAGGCCCCTGGTTCAATTCCCCAGTACCCACATACGCCAGACCCACAAGGTGGTGGCCCTGGTGCCCCCCCTCTCTGTATCTCTCTGCTTGAAAATGAATACATAAATAAAATAAAATATTTTTAAAAACTATCATCCTTATAGCACACAGTTCCCTCACCTACTCTGGGAAGCCAGGATTTGTAGTACACTCTCCTTAATCTGGTCAGAGTTTCTAGCTCTAGAAATGACAGACACACGCCCATTATGTGTTGTGAGTGGCACTAATTGCTCTTCCTGGGGTCTTCCTGTCTGAAGAAAAGCACAGCGGCTGCACCTGGGTCACTGTTGCCTGGAACAATGAAAGTGCTCACAATAGCAATAAAAAACAGTTACCGGGCTTGGGAATAATGTAACCTACAACTAATTCCCAGGGCTCATTGAAGCAAACGAGGGCAGAGCTGGCTTTTAAATTCTTATTTATTTGCATGTGTGTATGTGTGCGTGCATTTGTGTTGGGTACACCAGGGTCTCTCGCTGCTAAAAGTGAATGCCCGTCCAACTGGCAGGCTTTGTAAGCAAGCACATTGACCCACTGAGCCATCTCTCCAGCCTCCTAATGCAGATTTTAAAAAAATTATTTATTTATTTATTTTTCTTTATTAAGGAGAGAGGGAGAGAGAGAGAGAGAGAGAGAGAGAGAGAGAGAGAGAGAGAGAGAGAGAGAGAGAGAGAGAGAAGAGCACCCAGGGCCACCACCTTGTGGGTCTGGCTTATGTGGGTCCTGGGGAATTGAACCCAGGGCCTTAGGCACTGGAAGCAAGTGCCTTAACCGCTGAGCCATCTCTCCAGCCCCTAATGCAGATTTTTTAAAAAAGCTTTGTCCTCATAGGTAGCAAAGCATAATGAATGCCATAGGCAAGGGGTGACTGAGCTGCACGGCTGAAAAAAAGGTGTCAGGCTGCAAATCCTCAAGGGAATGGCTGGCTGAGACAATGGACTCCTTATAATAAAGGTCCTGAATTCATTTCAACTCTTTCCCAGGCCTAACCTACATTTATAATTCCAAAAGAGAACATGGTCATTAACGAACAAGACAGCCACAGGCAGATTATGATCTTATAATAATAATATATATATATTTTTGCCAGAAAGGAGAACCCCACCTCATGAATCATCCAACCACTGTTCTTTTGTTTGGCTTTTAAAGGCTTGCTTCCTTAGTTCTCTCGATTGCCAGTTTTTTTTCCCACTAGAGGAAAAAACCTCACTTCGAATTAATCCCACCTCTGATGCCAAAGCCTGCCAGTAACCCAGTTCACGTGAGCTGACATGGTTTCATCATGATTAGGAGGCGTTGACGTGTTCGGTGATGTCTGGGACTGCAGGCGGGAGGGAGAGGTCCTGACATCCTGGACTTTCTCGCTGGCGCAGGTGGCTGGGCAATTCTTCATCTGCTGGGGGGGTGAAGGAGGGACAGCAGGGTGGAGACCCCCATACACCAATTGCCATCTAGTCTCTCTCTCTCTCTGTCTCTGTCTCTGTCTCTGTCTCTCTCTCTCTCTCTCTCTCTCTCTCTCTCTCTCTCTCTCTCTCTCTCTCTTTCTGTCCTCTATATAGCTCAGGCTAACCTCAAATTTGAAATCCTGCCTCAGCCCCCTGAGGGCTGAGATTACGCCACCATGTTCAGCTAACATTTCTTTGTCTTACCGTGTTTTAGTGGACTGTTCAGAAGCATTATGGGGAATTATGCCTGTCGATTTGCAGGATTTGCAGCTTGTTAATTCTTTGGTCACCTGAGATTCATGGCTTCTGGGCACTCCTCTTTACTGTTCTCTCGGGTTCTCCAGACACACAAAGTCACAGGGGGACGTCCTGCACTAGGCCCCAGGAGACAATGCAAAGTGGAGTCACTCACCCTACCTTGAAACCATGATGTTTATCCAACCTTTGGAGGTATTTTAGGATTAGAGAGATCACAGCCAAAGTTCATATACAGGTCAGTTTCAGCTGACATGACAATCACAAATTCCCTTAGCCTTAATCCTTACACAAAATAGGTAACCTGAAGTAACTGTTCTGATTCCCTGAACCTTACCTATAAAGCAGGTAACTTTCTTTCCCTGAGGTAGGGTCTCACTTTAGCCCAGGCTGATCTGGAACTCACTTCACCAAACTCTGCCTCTCAAGTGCTAGGATTAAAAGTGTGTGCCAGCAAGCCCAGCCCTAAGGAAGGTAACTTGGCAGTGACCATTCTACTACCTGCTTTTGTGTCTCTGCTTTCTTCACCTCTTTTCTTTTCTTTTCTTTTTTTTCTTTTTTTTTGGTTTTTAGAGGTAGGGTCTCACTCTAGCATAGGCTGACCTGGAATTTACTGTGTAGTCTCAGGGTGGCCTTGAACTCATGGTGATCCTCCTACCTCTTTTTTTTTTGCCTCCCGAGTGCTGGGATTAAAGGCATGCACCACCACACCCAGCTTCTTCAGCCCTTTTCTGATCTTGCAAAACTCCCTTTTCAGGCTGGGAGGATGGCTCTGTGGTTGTAGGTGCTTGCTTGCAAAGCCTGCTGAACTGGGTTCAGGTCCCCGGCACCCACATAAAGTTGGATGCAAAAAGTGGCCAAGACAAAAGACCCTAGCATCCCCTCCTTCCCCATCCAACACACACACACACCTATGAAAATAAATAAGTAATATTTAAAAATAAACTTGGGCCAGGGGTAATGGTACAAGCCTTTAATCCCAGCACTTGGAGGCAAAGGTAGTGAATTCCAGGTTAGCCTGGGCTAGAGTGAGACCCAACCCAAAACAAAAACAAACAAACAAAAATACTTGGGCTGGGGAAGTGGCTCAGTGGTTGTGATGGTTAGGCTTTGTTGTCAACTTGGATCTTTTAAAATTATCTTGGGTGGGGCTCTGAGGATGTTTACAGGAAGGCAGCTTCTCAGTAGGGGGCAGGACATAAAGAGGCTCAAAGAAACTAGAAGTAAACATCCTTTCCTGTGTGGGAAGTGTAGGAAGGAAATTCCAGAGACTCAGGAAGCCATTAAGTCTGGGATAGGGTTGCAAGACCCCACCCTAAGTCTATATAAAGGAGAAGAAATTCTCTCCTTGGCTCCTGCCTGTTTGCTGTTCTGTGTGTGTGGTGTTGTATGGAGACCCCCGATTTTTTTTTTCTCTCTGCTTGAACCTGTGAAAGATGGCCAACCTCTTTTGCATTCTGGAACTTCCCCTGTATCTATAGCTACAAATAAATCCTTTCCTCCCATAAACTGTGCCTGGTTTGAAGATTCATCCCAGTGCTGTGTGGCTGACTATAACAGTGGTTAAATGGGCTTGCTACAAAGCCTGGTGGCCTGGGTTCAGTTCTCCAGCACCCAGTGGTGCATACATCAGGACTTCGTGGTACACTAGCAATCTCTCTCTCTCAAACAAATAAATAAAAATTTGAAAACAACTCACCTCTTCTGGTCTCACTGGGGCACTTATGAAGGATTTGTCTATTCTGGACTTGGAAATAAGCCAATCAACATTGCTAAACTAAATTGTCCTTTGATACTCCATCTTCTCTCTAGGGACTGGACTGGACATTCAGCAGCCTCCTGATGCCACCATGCAAGCCTCTTCTAGTGTTGCTTTCAGTAGAATTTCACGTTCACACGTGCAGCCACTGGGATATTCATTACTAATAGTGAGGCTCACTTGTATCTCCAAGATGTGTTTCTAAACGTGTGCTTGCTCTTATATATAATATATAATATTATATTATTATATAATAATATATATATTATATAATAATATATATGCTCTTATATATAATATATATTTATAATAATATAAAAGTATAAAAATGGGCTGGTGTGGTGGCCCATGCCTTTAATCCCAGAATTTGGGAGGCAGAGGTAGGAGGAGCACCTTGACTTTGAGACCACCCTGAGACTACACAGTGATTTTCAGGTTGAAAAACCAAAACAAACAAAAAATAAAACGACTGGTGCCATAACTTTGAGAATTTTTTTTCTTGTTTGTTTGTTTTAGAGGTTTAGAGAGATTTTACTAGATTAAGAAAAGGAAAAAGAGTAGAGAGAGCTTCTGCAGGAGCTGGGTAAAAGCTGAAAAATCTTTTGAACTTTCAAAAGTACTGTATTTTTTAAAGTTTTATTTATTATTTATTTGCAAGAGGAAAGAGAGGTGCATACCAGGGTCTCTTGCAAATGATGCATGTGCCACTTTGTGCATCTAGCTTTATGTGAACATTGGGGAATTGAACCCAAACCATAAGCTTTGTAAGCAAGTGCCTTTACTATTTGAGCCCAGAGAAAGGAGAGAGATAATAGCATCTCGAGCCTAAACAATGGATCAGACAGTTAACATTGTGCTAAGAGGCTTCAGATACATACATACCAAGAGGGTATTGAGTGTGGGTGCACACTTATAATCACAGCTACCCAGGAAACTGAGGCAGAACGCAAGAGCCAAAGGAAAGGGAACAGTGCTTACAGCCTGTACAAAGCCCTGGGTTTGGGTCTCAGCACTGAAAAAAGTAACAAAACTAAATAAATAAATAGCCAGGTGTGGTGGTCCCCCTCTTTGATCCCAGCACACAGGAGGCAG
>PVHP010055270.1:0-10198 GCA_004024765.1 Zapus hudsonius | reverse complement strand
CCGAGGCTCCTCCATTACATCAAGTGCTCCTTTGTTGGTTCGCTGTTCCCTCCCAGTAGGAGGTGTGGTCAGCCTACTCATGGCCGCAGATTGTGTTTCGTGTCAATCGTCTCTGTTTACTCCAGCTGTCGTTGATCAGTTTCCCCTGGCAGCCTGTGCAGTGCCTTCCAGCACCACACCAACTGCCTTCTGGGGGCTGGATACCATTCTGGACGTTGAAGGGTTTCTCGATGCTGATCGATGCAATCTGTGGTTTCTTCAGTAACAGGGTTTTGCCTCAGGCCTGGGGAAAGCACTCAAGAGCTTTGACAGAATTATGTCTTGTTGTTGGAATCTCATGAGTCACTTTGGTCAACAGCTCAGTGAGGGAAGGAACCAGTGGTTGGAACCAGGGGTTGTCAGGCTGATCTAATTATTCACAGGCTTAGACAATGGCATAAGCATGAGGATAAACCATATTAGGTTCAAAACTATAAAAATCCTTACGAGCATACTATAACCTATTGAGAAAGTAGTGAACGTCGCCTGGCAAGAGGGGCCATGAGTAGTAGGGGAGATAGTCATGATAGATTCTTCATACGAGAGAAAACATGGCTTTTGATTAATCCATTTTCCTTTTCCTTTTTTTTTTTTTTTTTTTTTTTTTTTGGTTTTTCCTGGTAGGGTCTCATTCTAGCCCAGGCTGACCTGGAATTCACTATGTAGTCTCAGGGTGGCCTTGAACTCACAGCGATCCTCCTATCTCTGCCTCCTGAGTGCTGGGATTAAAGGCGTGTGCCACCACGCCCGGCTTGATTAATCTATTTTCAAACTCAAAGGTCAAGATGTACCAGGTCATGCTCCTGAGGGTCAGAGCCAACACTGTCTACAATCCTTTGTAAGAATTATTTTTTTATTTCTCAGGAGTAGCAGCTGGCTCAGGGTAGTAAAAGAGTGTAGTTAAGGTGTTCACACTGCCACACCCTCAAACTCTGTGCATCCCTCACGGATGGCTTCAGGTTAAGTAAGTGTCCTTGAGATCATGGGGGACTCAGTTTGAGCTTACTTAGCTAGGCCAGTGAGTGAGGCCAGGGGAAGAGGAACACTCCTTCTCAGACTCATGCCTTTGCACCGCCCTTAACCTTGTGAGACCCTGTGCCTTCATTTTATTTATAAAATTGGGTTGAAACCTACACACACCTTGATTTGTGTGTGTGTGAGAGAGAGAGAAAGAGAGAGAGAATGAAATTAAACACATGAAGAATTTAAAACAGTTCCTAGCCTGTGATAAGTTCCAGTTAAAGTGAGTTAATGTTAACGATCTGTTTCTTCATTACTCATTCACTTATATAGAGCAGCCCTTGGTGGTCTTAATTCAAAGCATGGCCAGAACATTTTAAAAAGATCGACAATGATCGTTTCCCCCATGCGAGTTTCCTTTCATGGACCAACTTAAATAGAAATATCCTGATGTTTCCTCTTAAGTCATCAGTGTTGAAAAATATCCCAGGACCAAGGTTTGGGCACCGAAAGCCAAGGTCAAGGGGCTGGGGCACAGCCTGTCCCGGAGGTCAGACCTGTGGGAGGCTTTCTCAAGACACAGGGCTTGTGATCTTCTCTTCATGAGCAAGAGGTGGATGGGGGAATCCCAGCTCCTTCTTAATGTCAGCTTTTATTCGCCTCCTTTTGAGAACTCCCTCCAACCCACAGTTCCTCCCACGCTATATCCAAAAATATTAATGCCTGAGAGAGAGAGCGAGCAAATCCCGAGGCTGTTAAGTAAGAACTTCAGAAATGTCTGTCACTTTCCTCTCTATATTTGTTTGTCAAGTAACAAGGCTGGTGTTTGTCTTTAGTTGGTGATGATTGTCACCCACGTGCCAGTGATCACAGGAAACCAAGACCAACAATTTCATGGTTAAAAGCTTTTCAAGTGATGTCTGTAAGGAAACCCCCCCCCCTTTTCTTTAAGAATGAAGGTCCTGGCTTAGAGATATAGCACAAGGCTCTGGGTTCAATTCTTACCATGGCCAAAAAAAAGAGCAAGTCTGATAAGCCATGAAAGGTCAGTGGAGACAGACACCAATGATACCCATCACAACCCAGGGCAAAGGTCCAGAGATACTTAAGATCTCAACAACAAAGCAGACTTAAAACTCACCCACCATGACTCAGGGAACTGAGTGGAAGAGGAGGCGGAAAGATTGTAAGAGCCGTGGTGGGGGAGATTATCCAGAGATGTTGACCCCCCCCAGCAACAATACACAAAGGGGAAGGGAAAACAAAAGACAATGAAAACCTGTCCACCTCTGGTGCAGTTCATACCCCCTAACCTATGGACAGACCGAGTATGCGCACCAAGGAAGGACCCCGGTGGGTAGGGGACAGAGAAGAGGGAAACGGAGACACATTCACAAGATTTGCTCATACAATGTATATACTTATTCATAATAAAGATATTTAAAAGAACAAAAAAGACGATGCTATCAGCCCACATGGAAAATGTCCGTGTGCTTTTGAGGAGGAAAATGAGCCCAGTTGGCATTGAATGCTTATCTTTGTGCATCTTACTAGGCAGGCACACGAGCCTTCAATATGTGCGTAGAGCATCACTTAATTCTTGTTTTAAAAAAATATTTTATTTATTCATTTTCAAGCAGAGAGATGAGAGAGAAAGAGAATGCACCAGGGCCACCACCTTGTGGGGCTTATGTGGGTCCTGGGGAATTGAACCCAGGGCCTTAGGCACTGGAGGCAAATGCCTTAACAGCTGAACCATCTCTCCAGCCCGCATCACTTAATTTTCAAAAAAGAAAAATGACCCTGACCGAACCTCTATGATGTGTGGGGGTGATGCATGCATCAGCTGCTGACTAACAGCCTCTCCCATCATGCACCTGGGAAGGCAATCCTCTGGCTCTCAACTGCATTTGGGAACATGGTGTGATCCGTTATTTCAGAGCCTTCAGAAAGCCTTGGCTCGGGGCAGGCGTATCCAGGCAGGCTGATGGTGTGCCAGGCTGGCCTGTCTCTGGCTGCTGTCTCTGGAGCTTCAGGCTGTTTCTCTCCTCCTGTTGTCCACCCCCAGCTCAGCTCAGAAACAGCTGCTTCTAGATCCCCTCGCTGATGCCTCTTTGCTGATGCCTTCTGTGCATGGCAGGACACGTCCTCTGCCAGCTGCTAGATCACAGTGTGCACGGCCATGGTGAATGAACCCAGTTCTCTCTCTAACAGATGGCTCCACCGCAGAACTTACCCACACATCCGTCTTGCTTTCGCGTTTTGGCATTATTGTCAAGCGGTGTCGCGTAGGTTTCTGGAGTCATAACTCAGCCCATGGCCTCAGTGAACATCAGAGGTTCTTGTGGCTCAGTGGGCAGAGAGAGCGCGTGTTCGTGGGAGTGGAGTGGGGAGTGTCTGAGATCCCAGCAAGCCTAGGCAAGATGAGAAGTGGGGACGGGAGGATCCCCAGGAGCACCGAGAGAGCCCTGTGACCTCACCTGTGCACTGTGTGCACCCCACGCTTACAGACACATCCATGCAAAACTTAAGAGGAAGGCCAGTGGTTCTCCACAGGAGAAGTCTTGCCTCTCAGGAGACCAAGGAGAAAGTGAGGGCCAAACGGAAGACGTGAGGAGGGAGGCTGCAGGCACCCAACAGTAGAGGCCAGGGTGCTGCTGACCTCCAAGGCGCCCTGTGGCATCACGCCTTATGGAGACTCCTGTGGCCTGAAATGTCAGCGGTGGACACATGACGATTTAAATTCCACCTATTAAGCTGAACCGTGTAAAGCTGCTGGTTGTCTTTCTTTAAAGCGGCGGTTTTGTCACACATACAGTGACCGATTACACAAATTAATCACTTCTGTGAGCCAATTATTTGTATCTTAAGACTCAAAAAACATGGCCCCTTTGAAACCGGTTTTCAAGGTAAAGTTCTGATGGTTTCTTCATGCGACGTCATGTGCCATTTTGTATTTGTTCTTAGTTCTTTTAAAGGTGGGTAGGACTTCCATCAACTGATCAGCCCATAGCATTTCACGCTGTTCTTGGGAGCCCTCTGGGGTCCCTGGCTGCCTTTTGGGGTGTCTGCCTGCCTCTGGTAATGCAGATCTGCAGGAATCAGCTCAAGCTTTCATGGTTTGTTATTATTATTATTTTATTTTTACGTTGTTGGTTTTTCTGGGGGTGTTTGTTAAGAGCCCATGGAAATGTGTGTGTTTCTGAAACCTCTCCTCTCCCTCCTTCCTTCCTTCCTTGGCATTGCTGCAGTGCTCACAGATGACTGGAAACAAGAGCTTTCTCTTGCATAGGGTTGCTGTGGAATGTGTAAACTGACAGATCCATGGTGGAAGGCTTCCAGCTGTGAGGCTGAGTTTTTGTCCCTCTAAGTGTGGAGTCGCTCTCAGACCACATGAACTTGAACGTGTGTTTGAACTTCACTTTTTTTATTTTTTATTTTTTATAAATATATATTTATTGTCCATAATGAGTTACATTATTTAGTGGGCAAACAATGCGTTGTTATCCCGAATTCCCCATTACCCCCCCCATCCCTGATCAGTTGGATATCCTCTTCCGTGGGCTGTAACTGAACTTCCCTTTTGCAGCACCGTATGAAGCTTGAGGAGGAAAATCCAGGCTTATCGTCTTATCCCTAACTTGCCTCAGCACTCAGTGTTAGCAGCACAGCAATGGACTGACCTAGCATCTAAGACCCCCACACCTGACCCAGGCCTCAAATACAGTGGGTTTTTTTTTTTCAGACAGTCCTCAGGTGATTCTAGCTTTTCTTTTTTTTAAAATATTTTATTTATTTATTTGAGAGAGGGAGGGAGGGAGGGAGGGAGGGAGGGAGAGAGAGAGAGAGAGAGAGTGAGAGAGAGAATGGGCGCACCAGGGCCTCCAGCCTCTGCAAATGAATTCCAGACACATGTGCCCTCTTGTGCATCTGGCTTTATATGGGCACTGGGGAATTGAACTCTGGTCCTTCTGCATTGCAGGCAGATGTCTTAACCACTAAGCCATCTCTTCAGCCCTCATCCTAGCTTTTCATCAAAGCAGACAACCATCGATTCATGAAATAATTGTCATTTGTTTCCCACCACGTGTTTATTAATATAACTTCCTGTTGAGCACTTTATATAAGCAATTTCCGATATCTGTGTGTTTAAGTGGTAAAAGTCTCACAGGGCTATGCATGTGCATATGTGTGCATATAGGTAGGTGTGTGTGTGTGCATTAGCATATATGTAGATAAGTGAAACTTGGACACTAGCCAGCTTTGGTGACTAACGAGCAACCCAATGGACACTCACACATATATTCAGAAAGTAATCTGAGGGATTCATCAGTACTTTTAGTACTGATTACTTGGGTGGGATTTGGGGGCTTAGGGTGCAAAGGAAACTCACCAGGTCTCTCAATTGTGATTCCTTCCTCCATATTTTGTAGAAAAGAAAGAGGAAATACGTAAAGCAGCAACGCTCCGATGGCCTGCTCTCTTCCTGACCTGCTTCCCCAGGTCTTCATACCGTCTGCTTTCTAAGGATCCCACCAGGGTCTCTCACTTTTCTCCCGAGGAGTGAGCACCAGTAGCTGAGTGCTGGGAACAGAAAGCTGTTTCTTTTTTTTTTCTTTATTAAGCAGAGAGAGAGAGAGAGAGAGAGAGAGAGAGAGAGAGAGAGAGAGAGAGAGAGAGAGAGTACACCAGGGCCACCACCTTGTGGGTCTGGCTTACATGGGTCCTGGGAAATTGAACTTGGTGCCTTAGGCACTGGAGGCAAGTGCCTTAACCTCTAAGCCATCTCTCCAGCCCAGAAAGCTCTTTCTTAACAACCTCCTTCGAGAGCATCTGATATTCCTCTCACAATGCTCTGTTTGTCTCCGATTCTTTAGTCTTTAATGCACATTGTTCCAAAGAGCAGTTTTGTCACAGAGATCTGGAAAAATCACCCCTGACATTTTCATGAATCACTGTAAAATTCAAAGAACGTCTGGTGAAACACACTATAAAAGGGGACCCCAATGGACAGAATCGGGGTGTTGGGGATGATGTTCGAGTTTATCATCGCCTCCATTGAGAGAGAGGGAGGCTCTCTGTAAAGCTGCCCCCGACTGCATGTCCCAGTAACATTGCGGAGGCCTTGTGGAGGGAACACCCCCCCCCCCAGCATTGTGGATCTGATTAAAGATACCTTTGTGTATTGAAGAAAATCGTTTCAAACACCCTCGTCTTTTACTGTGTGTACAAGAGTGTTTTTGATTTCTTCAGAACTGTGGATATTTCACAAGTCGAAATTGCCAGTAGGGTAAGGAATTCCTTCCCAGCTGCCTTCTTTCACATGGTCCTGGACCAGTCAGGGTTTCTAGAAAATTCTACATGGACTGAACTAGCTCACATTACATGGTATTTCCTTGATTCTTGAAATTCAAATATCCTTTCTCTACAGTATCTGTAAGAGCCTCATCAGGCTGGTCTGTTTTCCTTGACCCTTCATCCAAAATTTAAAAGTTTTCACATTAGTGTAGGTCCCTGAACTCACAGTACCTGGCCTGGTCCACAGAATACACTCACAGGTTCCAGGCCCTTTGGGTCCCACCACATCACGTGTGTCCTAGGCATTCTGGTCTTCCTTTGTTTTGTGGCCATAAATGCCTGTCACAGTTTGAACAGATGTAGGTGGTGAAGTCATTTAAAAAATCCCTTTAGGTGGGTTGACCAACTCTGGTTGGTGTGTCTCCATACAAATAGAAAAGCAATGACAACTTCGTCACTCTCCCTGGAACACAGGATCACAGATAGACCTCCTCTCCAAGATGCCTACTGATGGGTTTTGAAGATCATGTGGTCTTTGTTTCAGGAGGAAGAGGGTTTTACCCACCCCTCTAGGCTATCAGGCCCAGAAACAGCATGTGTGCAAATCCTCCCTTTAATCGGCATCCCAATAAGGTGAATGTCCATGGGTTTTCTGAGCTGCCAAGAACAGCTTTGGTCAGTCACATTGGAACTCTCATCTGAAGCTTTTACGTGGGTTCTGCGAGTGAGCACGTGAAAATCCTGTCTCCTTTGCAGGCTGGATGTTTGCAATGAGAATAGAATCTTCTGAGATTTTTGTATTTTTTTTTCAGTCCAAATGAGAAGCCTCTGTTTGCTTTATAAACTGTCCTGTAATTTTAGACTTAGCCAATTCCTTCTACAATTTCCCATGAAAGAATTGTCCTTTGGTGGTGGTGGTGGGAACAGCTTCAACAAAAAAATTAATGTCAGAGGAGATTACTAGAGCATGAAGTATTTCACTTAGGTTTTGATATTCAATACCACTATGATTTGAGTGGATGAATACTAACAAAAGGATGACGTGGACTTTATTATTGATTCAGTTTATGGTGCGCAATGACGTGGCAAAACACATTGCTTCGTGGGTTTAGCTCACCGTGTTGACTTCAGGGCAACGGATGCTTTGCTCTTTGGGGGGGATGATTCATGCCTTCCCTCTGTGCATGTGCCCTTCGAGAGGTCGGAAACAAATGCGATTTCTCTTGGCTCCTTCATTGATTCCTTTTTTTAATTATCCATAATGAGATAAATTTAATGAACAAATAATGAGTTGTTATCCCCGTTTCCCCAATGCCCCTCTTCCCCATCCCCAATCAGCTGGATATCCTCCTCCGTGGGCAGTCTGGATCAGTCCATGGGGTAGGGGGTTATGGATAGCCTAGGAGGTCAACCCGGTTCCACCCGCCTTAGTGTGATGTTGCTGAGGGGATCAATGTCTCTGGATATTCTCTCCCACCATGGTTCTTACAATCTTTCCACCCCCTCTTCCGCTCAGTTCCCTGAGTCATGGTGGGCGAGTATTAAGGCTGCTTTATTGTTGAGGTCTTAGGGGTCTCTGTACTTCTGTTTTAGGTTGTGTTGAAAATCGTTGGTGTCTGTCTGGCTTATCCTGTGTTGACTGATTGGCTGTGGTTATAGGTCTCTTGTTTGTCCCACCATTCTCTGCGGGGTTCCATATGGATCCTCCACGGTAGGTCTGGGGTGGTTCATCTCTTGCCAGGATGTCAGCTATCGGCCTGCGGTTCATTGGTAGAGTTGGAGGAGCCACAGCTCTCTCGCTGCCTTCTGAAAGATACAAACAAAATCTCTTTCGGAAAGTGAGATCAGTGTAGGTTAACTTAGATACACATTTCTGAATTAGCTAGATTCTATTGTTAGTAGCCTCTTTGTAAATCACTCGTATAGTGCATCTCTTTTTGGGGGCCCAAGAGTTTGATTCCCAGTGTATTTCGCCCTGAGTCCCCAGTTCCAGCATTGATTTCTTTTCTTGCTTCTGTGACCAAATATGTAACAGAAAGCAAGCTAAGGGACACTGAAGCCGGCCTATGGTTTGAGGGGACACAGTTCTTTGTGGTGAGGAAGGTGGCCTCCATCGTAAAGATGCAGCACCTTTGGGTCATGTGACACCTAGCCCTCCAGAGAGTTAAGTTCAAATAAGTCGGACAGTGAATGGGGACAAACCCCAAACCTGTTTCAAGGGCAGAAGGTAAACTCTAAGATTTAAACCAGGAAAAATTGGGATGTGTTGGGGTGGGGGAGTTGGAATTTTTGAATTTAACACAAGGGATAGCTGTGGATCAGCCAGTGACCCAAGCAAAAATCTGGCTGCAAAGCCCACAGAAAATGTCTTGGTAAGGTGCGCGTGTTGGGCCATTATGTGGTCCAAAGTCAGCAGGAAATGACCCCAGCCTGAGTATTTAAACTAAGCATCAAATTGGAAACACCTGGTTAAACAGAGGGTCCCAGGCACTCCTCATAACGCCATAAGGACAATGGCCTTCAGCTGGGCTTAGCTGCAAAAACTTGATTTTTTTTTAAGCCATGTGCTTTATTTCAGAAAACTGCACACACTCTCCAAGTCCCCATGGAGTGGACATTTTTTTTTAAACCCTGATGAATCAAATGATGTTGAAAGTGAAGGAAAAACAAAACAAACAAACAAAAAACCAACCCAAACTTCACTAGCCAACAATGTTTGGTTTTTCATTGGTAGCTGGGCTATCTGACCTTTCACGGTCTCCCACTTCCAATGTGGAAATTTATCCCGAGAGCATTGGTATTTACTGTGTTTTGGAAGCAAGGAGAGATTGTCCCAGGTTCTCTCCCCGCTAGACTGTTAAGAAACATGTTTTTTTGCAAGTGATTTAGGAAATGCTGGGATTATTTCTGCATTTATTTGAAGCGGAACCACCTTTATGTTAAAACTACCCCTTTGCACAGCTTTGACCAATTATATTACAAAGAAAAAAGCTATTTCGGTTTGGGCCCAGCCTAGCTTGTAAGAAACCATGGGTAATAGCTAAATGTTAAGTATTCCCATAACTTGGCTGTTTTATTTCCACAGGGTTGGTCATCTCCCACCGCAAACTGATTTGAACTGTGGGGTCTCGCACAGTTAACCTGTTACCATTTCACATGGGTCCATTGACTTATGTTAGTGCTGAGACATTCACCGTGGCTTGGTTGTACTCACCCCACACTGAGACCCACAGTTCTGGAAATAAAAGAGGTCATGGTCACACGGCTGGGGTGCTAGCATTCAGCATCAGTGAACAGCTAGTCGGAGAATCGAGTTCGGAAAAATAAAATATGTTCAGCAGAATAGAAAACCGATGATCACTTTTGGATGAACTCTGAATTCAGAGAATTTGAAGTATGCCTTTCGGTATAGTTGGCTTATTGATATATATCTAAAAGTATTATTTGATTGTGTCATCCATTCTTTGGAAAGGCAGATGGCTTCTGTCTAGGTAAGATGATTGAGGGACAAGAGGCAGAAACATCGTTGTGCTCTGAGGAGTCACAAACAGCCATGAAAGAAAACAAACAGAAAAGTGATGTCTTTTTCAGAGGAGTTTCTGAGCTAGAGGGGGTCATACAGCAAAGTGATGGAGAAACAAGCTCCAACAAGGCTTAGTGTCCTGACAACGGTGCTCACAGCCAGCAGGCTGATTTAAGCCTTGTCGGTCAGAAACCTTCCCAGGTCCATTTGCTTGACTCTTGCGATGGATGACGCAATCCCTTTCCTGTAGTGTTTGGTTGGTTTAGGATGGACGTTCGGTTCTGATGTCACCCGTATTACCCTGTGGGGTGATCTTTAGGATTCTGTGCATCCTGGTAAAATTAACAAATGACACACACTCTTTGAAAGAAGGGATTC
>PVHP010055269.1:0-10221 GCA_004024765.1 Zapus hudsonius | reverse complement strand
TCTCTGTTTTTATGTCAGTACCATGGTGTTTTGGTTACTGTGGCTTTGTAGGATAGCTTTAGATTGAGTATGATGATACCTCCTGAGGTGTTACTTTTGCTGAGGATATTTTTGGATATCGGAGTCCTTCTGCCATTCCAAATGAAATTTGAAATTATTTTTTCTGTCTCTGCAAAGAATGATGCTGGGATTTTTATAGCTATTATGTTGAATCTATATATTAATTTTGGTGGAACTGCCATTTTCACAATATTAATTTTGCCTACCCAGGAGCATGGAAGTTCTTTCCATGTTCTCAGGACCTCCTCAACTTCTTTCTTGAGTGGTTTTATATTTTTATTGTATAGGTCTTTCACATCCTTGGTTAGTGTTATTCCTAGGTATTTGATTTTTTGTGGCTATTGAAAATGGGACAGTTTCATTGATTTCTTTTTATATGCTTGTCATTTGCATATTGGAAGGCTACTGACTTTTGTGTGTTAATTTTGTATCCTGCCACTTTCCTGAAGAAATTTATCATCTGTAAGAGTTTTGTGGTAGAGTCTTTTGGGTCCATTATGTACAGAGTTTTGTCTTCTGCAAATAAGGATTGTTTGAAGTCTTCCTTTCCAATTTGTATCCATTTTATATCTTCTAGTCTCTTTGTTTGGGCTAGAATTTCAAGTCATATGGTCACGCCTGTCTTGTTCTTGATCTTAATGGGAACTACTTGAGTCTTTCCCCATTCAGTATGATTTGGACTTTAGGTGTTTCATATATAGCCTTTATTATAATGTAGTATAAGTCCTCCGTGCCCAGTCTCTCCAGCATTTTGATCAGGAAATGATATTGAATTTTGTCAAAGGCCTTCTCTGTATTGATTGAAATGATCATGTGGTTTGTGTGTTTAAGTTTATTTATGTGGTGGATTATATTAATTGATTTCCATATGTTGAACCATCCTTGTATCTCTGGGATGAAGCCTACTTGATCAAGGCAAATAATATTTTTGATGTGTTGTTAAGTTTGATTTGCAAGGATTTTATTCAGATTTTTTTTATGTCTAGGAATTCATCTGTTTTTCCAGGTTATCTAATTTTGTGGAGTAGAGGTTTTGGAAATATGTCCTGATGATTCTTACAATATCATTGATGTCTGTTATGACTCACCTTTTTCATTTCTAATTTCTGATAATTTGAGACTTTTTTTTTCACTTGATCAAATTGGTCAGGGGTGAAACTTGCATTTGTGTGGAAGCTACATCATCTGCCCTGAGCCTCCCCATGGAAGAAAGTTAAGAGTAAGTGTTGATGGTTTAAGAATAGGAGAAAGCATGCCAAGCAGTGAAAAGTAGGGAGTAGACAGATTTATAGCCATGGTTGCCCCAAGTTTGGAGAAATTACACAGGTAGCAGGCCCAGAATTTAGAAGAAATACCCATCTGGTAACAACTAGAGTATAAAGTAAATACACACATAGTAGACTAGAGACCAGAGGAAAATTAGGCATGTAATTAAAGTGAGAAGTCACCCCAAAGCATAAAGCAGAAGCAAGCAGAAATCTACCCAGGCCAAGAAACATTTTTTTTTCTTTGCTCTCCCCTCACCCAGCCAGGCTTTCGTGTATCCAGGCAGTGATCACAGAGCATAAAAAGAACATGAGCAAGCCTTTACAGTGAATTGAAAATGTATTCTTTTGTCAGATTCAGGTATGTAAGGGGAAAATCCAACTGGTTTGTATATTCAAAGGGTGTACCCCAGAGGCCAGCCCACTAAGGTAATGTGTTAGACTTTGGGCAGCAGGGGGCACTCTAGCTGTTGTGGATAAATCTGGATCAGATACACGTTCCATTTTTGCCAAGAGTTCCATTCCTGCCAAGGCAGAGTGGCATCTTCTGGTTATCTCTTTGAGGTTTTGTCCCTAACTGAAACTGACTAAAAGAAGCTCACTTTCTCCTGAGTCTGCTTCACCTCTCATACTTCTTTCTACTTTTATCACACACACACGCACGCACACACACACACACACACACACACACACACACACACACACACGTCTAGGATCTATATATGAGAGAAAACATGTAGTATTTGTCCTCTTGATTCTGGATTATTTTGCTTAACAAAATAATTTTCATTTCCATAATTTCATTTTTCTTTGCAGCTGGATAAAATTGCATTGTGTATATGTACCATAGATTTTTAAAAAATTCATTCATCTGTTGATTTGCTGGGAAATCTTAACTAAAATCTGTATTACTTCTAGCATTGGCTCTGTGGTCAATGTACCTAATCTGATTTTTATAAGCAACAACAGGAAAAGTCCCTAAGGAAATTATTTTAAATGAACTCAAAACCCAAATCATGAATTTAATTCCGCTTTCAATTGGAAGCAATTGGCTCCATGTCATCTTGGGTGAATACTAGCATTATTAACTTACTATCCACAAAAGCGTTAAATGTTCAATAAATGTTTGATAGATTAAGATATCTGTGATTTTTTTGTACTGGGGTTTTTGTATTCCCTGTTATGTGGGAAATATTTGTTATCATTACTTATTTTTTAAAACCACACAAAAGATTGATTCTTAGAAATTATCACAAAAATGGAAGAGTAATAGTTGATGTATTTTTCATCAAAATATAAAAGTAGCCATAAAAGCACAGCAAAAGAAAACTGTGAACAACACTATAAACTGGAGCTAAGAGAATTTGATCCATGAGAGGTGAACTTCAACTTGCATTGGATGTGAATGGATTAAGAGACATGTTCTTGGAATGCTAACCTCATGTCCTATATATATTTTTAAAAAACACTATAAATATCTTCAAATTTAATTCAACCCCACTGTTCCATACACAGGCCTGAGTCATGCCCTTTTCTTCCCCTTACAGGAACAAAAGAAGAAAATAAGATGCACATGTCTAGCCTTTACAGCTCTCAGTTTGTCTACAAACCAACACTTTAGATTATACTGAGTCTGAAACAGAAAAGCAGGTCTAATGGTAAATATTCAGTAACAATGATTCCATATATATGTAGTAGGAATTACAAAGTAAACTAATGGCAAGATATAACAACATGCTCCTTAAAACTGGATCTAAGAGAAGTTACCAGCACCTGAGAGAAAAATAAGTCACTAAAGGAAATGAAAACTAACTGTTGTCAAATTCTGGGCCAACCTGTGCATCCTCAAGAAGAGATAAACAAGGAAACAATACAGTAGCTACATTATTAAAACTGCAAAGATGGGAAACGGCATTGCTTTACAAATTTGTGAGTGAAGCATATTTGTGAAATTACATTCTACAAAAAGAAGGAATTTTATTAGACACTTGAATCTTAAGTTGAAAAATGAATGAAGAACCAACCTGTATCAAACTAAAGCAGAGAGATGAACTAAAGTGAAGACAGAGATATAAAATTGAGACATAAACCCTATAAATGTATTATCAGAATTAACATTTTTACTAGACATCAAAGAACAAACAATACTACTGAAAGAAAAACCTGTGTTAAGAAAAACAAATTTAGACTCTCCAAAGAATACAGAGAAATAAAGTTTAAAGTGATGGAAACAACATATATATTAGATTGCCCATCATGTGAAAATTAATATACTTCTCTATACCAAAACCACATTTCCAAAAAAAATTGGTCTAGCTTGTTTCTGGTGTGTGCTCAAGCAACAAACAGTAGCCTGAGACTTGTTCCAAAGAGACTAAAATGGATAAGAAACAAAAGAGTTGTGATTTGTGAGCTAGGTATACCCTTCCAAATGTACCTAATACAGATTCCAAATATGCAAATTAGGAGTCGACTGGGTATGCACATATATGTGCATGGCATGGCTGAACATATGGATAAATAATAATTTATTCAAATATGAATATTTTATGAAGTAAGTCAACATACATGTTGTAGTACCTTCACATTTCTGGGACAGAACACCTTACCAACAGTAGATGAAGGGAGAAAAGTGATTATTTTGGCTTACAGTCTGGAGAGGAAAGAATAGTTCAAGCATTGTTCAAGCAAAGGCTGCACATCACAATCTTATCATCACAGGCGGTAAATAGCAGCAAGACAATGAGTTGACCTCTGGAAAAGAGAAGCTGGCTATAATATCCCAACATTATACACCTCCTCCAGCAAGACTCCACTTCCCAAATTGCCACTAGTTTGACACCAAGCATTTAAGACATATGAGTTTATGGTAGACATTTATTAAAGGTACTACATTCTGCCACTGTCCCCATAAACTCATGACTATTTTATGACGTAAACTGCATTCAGTCCAGCTTTACAAGTTCCCATAGTATTTTTATCAATCCCAACACTGTTTAAAACTCCAAAGTCTCATTGGAAACAGTCTCTTAACTGTAAGCCTGTATATTAAAACACAAGTTGCATACACATACATATAATAGCACAGAGTAAATATTCCTAATACAAAAGAAGGCCAAATAAGAAAGATTGAAATGAAAGCTCTAAAACAAACAGGGAAAATAGCAAATCCTGAAGCTCTAAATCTGGCATTAAGACCTCTGACAAAGTCTCTGGAGTTCCCATTTCCACCCCTCCACCTGCGTTGCCCACAGCCTGAGGGAAACTCCATCCTGACCCAGCAGTTCAGCTTAGTAATTATCCCATATTCCTGGCATCTCCAAAATCCTGGTATTTTCCTTTCAACTAACAATTCCATGGCATGATTTTCTAGATCTTCTTTGCAAGGACCACAGCAATCCTGCCTCACATCTCCCAGTGGCTATTTCTAAGAACAAAACAAAACAAAACAACAACAGCAGCAGCAACAACAGCAACAGCAATAACAAATCATTGTAAATTCAATGACCTTCTTTTTCCTGTATTTGTTATACCAGGTAAGCTTCCAAATTTCTTAATGAGGGGGCGGTTAATGAAGCTAACTTTGAAAACAAGAAAATTCCTTCAGCATTCATCTTTCAGGACCTCTACATTCAAAAGAGCCAGAATTCTTTCTACTGCCCCAATGCAGAACAGCTGGCCCAATCTCAACGGTGACAATCTCTCAAACAGTTTTAGCTGAATAGAACTTTTATTTCATTTTGTGCCATATTCTTCTGCTGACATCACTCTGTTTCTTCTAAACTCCATACTTTTCAGAACATTGGCTGAATGCAGCCAGCTTTTCACACAAACTGCCTCTAGCCCAGTCTGAACATAGCTCCCTTGCCCCTTTTAAACCAAGCCTCACAGTCCACACTTCTTTCTGCATTTATGTATTTCAACTTTCACCAGAATAGCACATTAAGCACTACATATAGCATTGTAAGGCATCTCTCCATCCAAGTTTCAGATCCTTCCATATTCCTCTCACAAATCAGTTACAAAAGATCAGAAGCCACATGGTCAGTTTTCTAACAGCAACAACCCCACTCCTCTGGTATCAATTTTCTGTTGTAGTTACCTTTGCATTGCCAGGAAAAAACACCTGAACAAAAGCAGCTAATGAGAGGAAAGAGTTCATTCTGGCTTACAGTTTCAAAGGGAAGCTTCATGAGGCAGACAAAAGCATGGCATGAGTAAAGGCTGGACATAGCTTCTTGCCACAGAAGGTGGCAAATACCAGGAGAATGAGCTGAGCTCTGGGAAGAGGAAACTGGCTATAATACTCTATAGTCTTCCCCCAATAACATACCTCCTCCAGCAATGGTCCACCTCCCAAATTGTTACCAGTTGGGGACCAAGCACTCAAAACATGAGTCTATAGTGGCAGCTGATTCAAACCACTATAATGCATACATTTGAAACATGCATGATTATTTTCATTATTAACTTTTGGCCACATTTCTCATTAGGTGGATTAGATACACATTATTATTTTAATACCATGATTTCTTTTTTAAAAAAATCCTAACTAGGGGCTAAAGAGAATGCTCAGTGGTTAAGTCACTTGCCTGCAAAGCCTAAGGATCCTGGTTCGATTCCCCAGTATCCACCTAAAGCCAGATGCACATTGGTAGATACTGGCTGGATTTAGTTTGTAGTGGCTGGACCTTGCACACCGATTCTCTCTCTCTCTCTCTCTCTCTCTCTCTCTCTCTCTCTCTCTCTCTCTCTCTCTCTCTCTCTCTCTGTCTCTCTCTATATCTGTCTCTTTCTCTTCCTCTTTTCTGTCTCTTTCTGCTTGCAGATAAATACATAAAAACAAAAATAAATCCTTTGTGCTACTTTGTAATTCTAAAAAAACTGTTAAGCCATTATTACTATCTAGGAGTTTGTAAACGCATATGTGAGAAAAAAGAGCAAACTCATAACCAAATCTCTTTCAAATTGTTTTTTTTCTGAACTTAGATGATTCCTAAAGCTTTACTCTCTTATCCCTTATCTCTGCACTACTCTTGTATGTATTGTATTGATTCTGATAGCCTCAGCTATGGATAACCACCAAGCCTAGATTACCAAAGCTAACCTTTCACCAAAGTTCCATCTCTGCTTGATGGTCCATTGGGGTCTTCATATGTATGTACCATAGCCTGACAAAAGATTATTCCCTCTCTTTCCTTTTATCTAAATGGGCGCTTCTTTTGTTTACTAAAACTGATACATGATTCCAGTGACTAGACTCTAATTTGTATGCTTGTGTTTGGCTTTACCATCTCTGTATGTTTCATCAAGTATTAAATTCCTTCAATCCTATCCCAACAGTATCAAATCCATAATGTCATCTGCTACTTTTCTGGGTTAAATACATAACCTGATGTGCTTGCAAAAAATGTTTTTCCAATTGTTTACCAATTGTTTTTACCAATCATTATGCTTGTTTGTGTCCCTTGCTGGTTTTAATATAACAAAAGAAAAAGTAGTGAAAATTTGTCTTCAAATAAAATATTACACACTAATTTCATTTATATAAGCATATAAAACTGAAGCTGTTCTCATTCTCAGTAAGTAATGATATAATTCTTTTTCATTGAAATCTAAAATATAATAAAGCAGACTGAAATGCAAGTAATAGCTCTTGTGCCATCAAACATCAGTGGACCTTCTCAGAAATAGTGCTTGGAAGAATTTACCAAAAGAAATACTTTTGTCTTTTTTGGGGGAGTTAAATATTTTATTTATTTATGAGAGAGAGAGAGAGAGAGAGAGAGAGAGAGAGAGAGAGAGAGGCAGACAGAGAGAGAGAGAGAGAGAGAGATAATGGGAGTGCCAGGGCCTCCAGCCACTGCAAATGATCTCCAGACACATGCACCACCCTGTGCATCTGGCTTTATATGGGCACTGGGGAATTGAACTCTGGTCCTTCTGCGTTGCAGGCAAATGCCTTAACCCCTAAGCCATCTCTCCAGCCCCCGTGTCTTTTTTAATATCTTAAGTAACTTGAATAAAAGTAGATTCTTCTGTGCTTCTGAGTTTTGAGGTAATATGTATACATATAAAATTATTTAATAAGTAATTTATAATTTAAGTACAAATTTTCTATTAAATTATTATTTACTAATAGAATGCCAAAATCCATTGTCTTTGTGTTTTTAATGTATTCTCATATCTTAACCAAAGAAAACAAAGTTATCTCAAATACATTTGTTTTCTCATCATGGAATGTAGGTAATAGTAATTGATCTTTCTAAATTTAATCTAATACTGCACTCTTGTGAACCCAATAAAGGACCTAAACATGGGAATGATGGAATCTAGAGAGACATTTTTTAGAATCAATATAAATACTGAAAACTAAGATTACATTACTGAATTATAATTATATCCATAGCTATATCTGCAACATTATAGGTACATTTATTTCCATATAAAGCATTATTATAAGCCTAAGAAATTACTAAAGTAAAGGTAATTATATTTGTTTGGGGATCAAATAATTTAGGATTAAGAAGTCATTTAAAAGGTATAAAGACAAAGTATTTTCTTATAGTTTTACATTCCTAATGTCCACAAAACAAGAATAATGCAATAAAAATTAAAGAATCGATTAATGAATATTTAATACTTTGGATATGGATTATTCATGTGATAGAAATCCAATTTCATTGTTCACAATTTAACCAAGGCAAAAATAATTTGTAGGTACAGACTATAAAGTTTCTTTAAATCAGTTAGAGAATTTAAATACAATAAAAACAAGAGTTTTATTCTTATGTAATGTAACATTCATTTCATTTTTGAAATGAAAAGCAGACATTATTAATTTTCCTTAATGATCAATAAATGGGTTGTCACTTTGCCTTAATAATCAATAATTGGTTGATGCTGCATGTTCTTTTATGTTTAAGTGGACTATCAAATTTTTAAAAGAATTTTCATATATATTTGGTTAATCTTCACAACAGCTTATGAATTATCTGCTATGTCCAAAGAAGAGAAAATTTTTTCTGTCAAAAGATAATTTCAGTTTAACTTGAATTAATAGGTTTCTCAGAGGCCAATCAAAGTGAAAAAGAATTTCTGAGACAAAAGACCATTGGCAACATTGAGACAAGTAAAGCATGCTTAGAAATCTACCAGCACCACAGGCTTAGAGCATAGCTCACTAAAAGACACAAAAAGAGATGAGTTTGTAGGGGTTTGAAAGAGCCAGAAAATGAATTTGTGTGTTGTGCCACGGGTTTGGTGGGATTTTTGTTTTGTTTCATTTTGTTTCAGTTTGGTTCTGATTTGACGGAAAAACATCTTAATGGTTTTGTTCATGAAAATGATGTGATTTCCTGTTTGTAAAAATTATGAGAATGAAAAAAAAATCCTAGACAGATGATAAGAGGCTGTGAGAGTTGGATTTGTGAGTCAGTTAGAAGATGAATTCTTGGAGGTTTTCTAATGATTCAATGAAAAATGAAAGAGATGGACATGCTGAAGACAGCATGTGTGTCTGGTTTAGGAGAATGGGTTAATAGTGATACCATCAAAGTACTTGTGGAGGAAGAGAAGATGTATAAAAATGGAGAGGTTAGGGAGACAATTATTTGGAGCTGCTGTTTGAGGATTCTGTAAGAAATTCCTATCAAGATGTCCTTTTAGGCAATTATGCATAAGAAACTCACAAAAAAACCCCAAAATGCCTGTATTTAATAATTTCAAGGCTGCTGACACACATTTAGAGGCAGGGCTGGATACAGGAAGAAAGACAGTTCCCAGATGTTTAGCTCATGCAGTGCTGGAATGCACTACATGAGCTGCCAGGGAAATTGGCCAACAATGTTGAGAGAAAGCAGGGAACACTGCTATACCACAGCAACTAGCGTGGCAAAAGGTACACACGTGTGCAATACTGGCACTCAACCTAGGTGGGTAATCAAGGGCTCTCTGATTGGCTAAGTGATCTGCTCAGTGGCAAGAAACCCCTAGCTAGAAATGGAATCTTAAGCTTCATAGGCTTGCATTTACCCATGGATATAAAAAGAAGTGTAGAAGTACCAACATACAGTGGGACTGTTCATATGTCAGAGATATAGTAGAGTTTTCTGAATGTAACTCCCTGTTTGGCTTTAGGAAACTTATTTTGTTGATGCTTCCACACTGTTTTAAATAGAATTAAAAATCAAGATAAGCACATGTGTCTTGCATAATATATCTCTTCTGTCAAGATTAATAACCTTGGCTTTTGGAAATAAAGGCACTATAATATAAAATAGCCATGCCAAAATTAAGCATAACTATTCTTTGTAAATTTAAATGAATGTAAGTCCATTGATTGAGCTTCTGCCCCTTTTCATTTCTAGTGATGATTTTCACTTTATTTTTTTCCAGTCTCCTAAATGCTCACCTGCCTTAAGTCCCACCTTTGTTGGCTCATATATTTTATATACAGATTCTTTAAAGAAATCTCATCATGAGTTCACAGTACCACAAGTTTAGGCCTTTTGTACTGGCATTTCATGTTTTGACTCTGATTCTCATAACACAACTGAAGCAGGTGGGAACAGCAAATGGCATTGATTGTGTAGATCTAAAGGCTATGGTTGATTTCATTTTGTTTGTGTATTTGAGCCTGGGAAGAAATGAGATAGAAGGAAATCTAAGAATTTCTATGAAGAATATAATTTGATAGACTGGAGAAGCAGTTCAGTTGACAAGCCTGGGGAGCTCAATTTATATTCCCAACAACCACATAAAAAGCTGGGTGTTTGTAATTGCAGAGCTAGAAAAGGGAGGGGAAAAAAATCCCCGGGGGCTTGCTGGATGCCTAGTTTAGCCTAACTAGTGAGTTCTGAGCTCAGAACAAGACTCAGTAGCAAAGAAGAAGAAG
>PVHP010055268.1:0-10188 GCA_004024765.1 Zapus hudsonius | reverse complement strand
CAGGGGACAAGAGGCTGAAGGGTGGGTGGGGTGTTAAGCTTTGCCTGAATTGATGAACAATTGTCTTAGGAAGCCTGAGATGAAGCAACAGTCAGGAAGCCCAGCCAGGGCCACGGAGGTCGTCAAGGAGGCAGAGGCGGCCCATGAATTTCCCCAGTGGAAAACCAGCGCCTGGACCTGGGGTGGAGAAGTTAATGACTCTCCCAGATTGTGCCTATTTACTTTTTCTCTGGTTTCAGACACTTCTCAAATGACTTGTCCAGGCCCAGCCCGTCCCTCAGCAGAGCCCTCATGGAAGAGATTAGGGCACAGAGTTGAGTCGTACCAACGAGCCTCCAGAGCCCCCAGGGTCCAGCCTGTCTTCTTTCCAGAATCGGTCAGGCCAAGGTGCTCGGACACACAACATGGCCTGGTTCCCATTTCAGCAGAGGCCAAAGGACAGCCCAGAGCTGTGGGACCGTGCATCTTGTCCCTGACTGCTCCTGCACAGCTTCCTGAAGGCCTCAGTTCTGATGCCCGAGCACTGCCTGGCCTGTTAGATCCAGCTTCAAACCCGGGCACCATTCTACCATATTGCATCCCTGTCTCTGGGCACTGCCTAATATCCCAACCCTTCTGCTCCTGCCATGAGACAAACCTCCTGAGACACCTATGGTAACTGTCATGGTTTGATCCAGGTGTCCCCCACAAACAAATGAATGTGTTCTGATTGATCGATCCCCAGCTGATGGCAGTTTGGGTTTTACAACCTTGCTGGAGCTGTGTGGTTGAGGGTGGCTTATGGGTGTTATATGCCAGCTTCCCCTTGTTTGGCATACCTTCCTGCCGCTGTTTGCAGTGCTGTGGCAGAGGTGATGTCTACCCCTCTGTTCATGCCATGATGGAGTTTCCTCTCGAGTCTGTAAGCCAAATAAACCCATTCCTCCATAAGCCACTTTTGCTTGGGTTCTTTCTGCACAGCAACAGAATAAACTGACTGCAACAGTAACCATTCTCAGTCACATGACTTTTTCCTACTTTTTCTGCTGCAGCCAGATTTAAAACCTCTCTTGACTCAGAGCTCTCCAGAGGGCCACTACCAACCCTTTCGTCTACCATAGGGTCTGAAACGACTTGACTCCCCAGTTTCCCACATCTTTCCAGGTCCTAGGGTATTGCCAGCAGCCATGGGCTGGACTGCCACAATTTTCAAACACATCTGCCTGTGTGCTCCATACCTCTACAGGGTCCTGCTCTCAGGACAATCTTGTCACTTTGCTTTCAGACACCCAAGTCTAAGGATTAGTGTGCCTTACCTTCAGTCCCCCCCGCCCACACCAAGTGCCACCCACCAGGCTGGAGCCCTCCCAGCCCATGAGGTGGGTTCTTCTAGCAGGAACTGTTCCCGTTCCAAGGAGATCCCCATCTTGTTCATTTCACCAGTGTCCCAAATAGTTATGGTTTCAACTCCTATTCAATCTTGGTAGGGCATTGCATTATTCTACCCATTTTCCTGAAAGGGGAATTTTAAGGAACAAAGAACTCTCTACCACACCCTCTCCACCATGACTCTTACCAGGCCCCTTCATGTAAAATGGGAAAATATTCCCTGATCAGGCTGAGCAAAGTCCCACACTGACCAAGACTTCAGCAATCTTTAGCTTTTCCTCAACTAATGGAAGCACATAGGCACATCTCTGTTCACCTGGAAGATAGTGCCGGCTTTCAAGCAACAAGAAACTCATTTCATGCCTCATTCATGCTGCTTGCTGTCAAATACACAAATGTTCAGGCATGGGGTTCAGCTTGGAGGTTAAGCATGTGACTAGCATACACCATGACCTGGGCTCCGCCCCCAGTACTAAAAAACAAAACTAACAGCAAATACAGAGAAGCATCCTTGTCCTGATGGGCCTAGAAGTCTCTTTCTGGGTGTCCTCCGAATGTGTCTTAGGAACACATTGACTTACCAATGAAGACGTAAGGCACTGGTTTCCTAAAGCCTGCACTTTGGAGTCAGTCACAGCCTGGGAAATAGATTCCCAAGCCTAAGCCCCACTCTATTCTGACTAAAAATCCTCTGAATGTGGGCTTGAGGCTCTTTATTTATAACTTCCTGAACCAGTGGTCCTTAAAATGTGGTCGCCATAGCAGCAGCAACAACACTCAAGAATGTATTAGAAAGTGTGTTGCTAAACTCAGCTCAAACTGGGGCCTGGTGTCTTCTCCCTTCACCTGCACGTCCTACTCAGTAGCCACCATGTGTGAGAACATCTCCATCCCCAAGGGCCAGGCTGGTGCCTAGATCAGTAATACCTGCTGGGGGCTCTACTGCTGGAACATGGCTCCCAGCCTGATGGCCAGATGCCAAGTGAAAAGACTCTTGTGAAGGATTAGGAGGAGATTGCTGGGACTCCATTGAAGGAGAGGGTAAGGAGGAAGGAGAGGATACTAGTAATCCATTCCCTCCAGCCCTGTAATAGATCATACTCCCAGAAAGCACCAAAGCTCTCTGATTTGATTGTTCTCACTCACTGTGATCACGCCCATCTTTTTCATATGCACCTATAAGATTTTTTTCCATGATGGCCCAAAGCAATGGAAACACACACACACACACACACACACACACACACACACACACACACACACACGCACACGCACAAATGCAAGCCCTCTTTTTTCACCCTAGACTCACTGAGGCAGAGACTCAGGTGATGGGTTCAGTGATCCTCATTTTAACCACTCTCCAGGTGATTCTGAAACATGCTCAGGTCTAAGAGCCACTGTTCTACTTGGCTCTGGGTCACGCTTGGGGCCCAAGGGTCTTCTAGAGTCCTGATTCCAACTACAGCCCCTTTGGGTCCATCTGCACATTGCAAGTGGTGGGAAGCACACACAGGGACAGCCTCAGTCTTCTGTAGGGGACTGACCTGTTGGGAGGGAAAATCCAGAACAGACGACTTCTCTGAGGCTGGTGGCATGTCTGGCAGCAGTTTCTGCTGGCTGCAGGACAGCCAGCAAGGCAAAGGCCCTTCTGAAAGGTTCTATTCAAAGCTGTTTGGTGAACAAATACCACCGCCTTCTTCCTTTCCCTGCAACTGGAGCTGTGACCAGACTGCGGGTAGCCTCAACCCAGGAAAGGGACCAGGAAAAAAAAAGATTAATGTTCACCTGCTGGGGAGCCAGGCCCTCTGGGAGAAGCTTAAAGGAGAGAGGAAGTCTACCGGAAATAGGTCAGGTCCCAGGAATAGAGAAACGAATCCTCTTTGCCCCTTCAGTGTTTCTCCCCAAAACATGCCAGAGTGGTGGGTTGTCCTCACGGTTCCCCAGACGGAGTCTCCGAAGGGTTCTTAGTGTGAGAGGGACAGTGTAGACCAGCCAGCCAACCACAGACAATCCAATAGTGGTTTTAAAACCAAGATGGCAGCCTGAATCATAGCTGGGGTCAGGGCACTTTAGGGTTGATGTTAAGGACTATACAGTGACACACAGAGCAGTGGAATTTTCCCTGTCCTTCAGGGACCACCTTCTACAACAGGAGCAGGGCTGGAAGCCACCTAGAGATTAGCAAACACAGCCCTGCACCATGCCTCAGAGGTCTTGACCAACCTACCATCTCCACTGATAGTGAAAGTCTGGAGTTCTGATTTCAGCTATATCTTTTATCTTCAATTCACTTGGAGATTAGGGATTAACCTTGTCTCCATGATATTTTATGAAAGACTTGAACTTGAGTCTCAGAAAGTGTCATCACACACTCTGTCACCTCTCTTATTCTGGGAAACCATTCTTACTAGCTTATGATTGAGTAACCCCAATGTCCTTTCCCAGTTTCAATCTGACTTAGAAATCAAGGGTGATATCATCAACTTTACAATTTCTTGTCATTACCGCTATTTAGAGAGCTTGGGTTTCCTGCCTACTTTTTCCATCTTCCATTTTATGGCTCTCAGCCCAGAATACTGTCATAGGGAGTTGAGAGATGGCTCCAGGAAGAGCTGTGGAAGTTGTCTCCCAGGAAACATGGCTTTACTTGGACATAAGGTCTTTCTAGATGTAGTCACTTTAAACTGAAGTCAGATTGAACTGAGGTGGGGAGTGGGGGTAAATCCCCTGTCTGGTGATTCTATCAGAGAAAGGAGAGGCAGGTTTGAATACAAACAGACAACAAAGGTCATGTGAAGACAGAGGTAGAGAATGGATGGATGCAGCTATAAGCCAAGAGATGCCAAGCAGTGCTGAGAGCCATAAAAAGCTAGGAAAAAGAAAAAATAGGTAAGGCTGATTTTTCCTAAGGCCCTCGCAGGAGTTACAGCCATGCCAATATCTTGCTTTCAGACTCCTAGCTTCTAGACCTGGAACAAAATAGATTTCTGTTGTTTTGAGTCTCCCAGTTTAGATTAATTTGTCTGGGCAGCCTCAAGCAACTAGCAGAACCATCTTTCCCTAGCCCACAGTATGGCCCCTGACCTTCCTCAGCTGAAAAGCAATAGCTTCCACATGAACCATGCTTTACGGTTTTTAAGACACTGACAATATCCAAGTTTCCCCTCCATCCTCACAGTAGTAGTACAGATGATTTTAAGTCTTGTTACCCTATTCTAGGAAGATGTGAAACTGGTAACCAGGGGGTGATTAGCCGATGATCTCATGACAAATAAGCAGAAGAGCCAAGACTGAGCTCTAGCACTGCTGGTTTATTCATTTACTTATGTAAAGGCAGGATCTTGTTAAATAGCTCAGCCTGGCCTCCAACTCACTAACCTTCTGCCTCAGCCCACTGTGTGCTGGGATTACAGGTGTGTGCTACCATGCCCGGCTCCCATTCTGATTTGTAAGCCAGGGTTGCTTTTCAATAAGCATTTTAATTATGAAATACAATCACATGTATACAGCAAAATACACAAAACACAAATGAAGAGCTCAGGGAAAGCAGCCAGCCCTCAGAACCACAATCGAAGTTCAAGAATAGAGTGTCTCTCAGTCAATAGGCGAACACCATTGTCTAGCGGGCCGGTGCCTTTCACTGGCCACAGGTCCTCTTCTGACTTCGATGTCTCTAACAACTGGAGAGGGCAGCAGGACAGAGGCAGGGCCTGTGTGGTGCTATGGGATGCCCCAGATTTGGTCTCTCCCTGAAAACCTTTCCCCCTTCCCTTTCCTTAGAGAAAAATAAGACACGGCTGCCAACATCATGGCATTTTCAGAACCATAAAAGCTGGGAGTGGTTGCTACTTCTCTGAAACTTTAAATGAGAAGGAGTAAGGAGAGCAGTGCAGATGGATGGATGCAAGGATGGACCATGAACGGGTTAAAGAGACAAACCAGTAAATGTCAAGTTCCCCACTTCTTCCTCCTTCCTTGCCTGCTCCCTTCTTTTCTTCTGTCAGACATGTTTTTGTGTCCTGGTGGGAGTCAGCAGGATCCATTCCAAGTTTAGGAGTTCCACTTTGTCTTGTCCTAAGGCAGGAGCAAAGCACAGAGCTCCTGGTAGTTCCTTCCTGTGAGAGTTGGTGACCTTTCTCTCGTCTCTTAGTGGGAGGATAGGGCAGGAAGGGAGAGGAAGGTAGATGGGGGCCAGCAGCAGAGAGTGCAGCCAGAAGTCCCTTAACTCCCTGGACACAGATCCTGCCCTCTATAGCAGGGGTAAAGCCTGGGTCAGATCCCTGCAGGGTGGTGGTGATAACACCAGTGCAGACATGAGAGGCTTGCGTGGGGCTCCTGATTAAGAAGAGACAAGCTGACAGATCTTTCTGCAGAGGCCAGTCTACAGGTCTCTCATGCCCCTGGGCTGTCCCATGGGGAGACCTATGCAGCGGTTTCTGCAGATGAGCCTCACGGTATTGGCAGGACAACAGGAGCTCAGGGGAAGTGCCAGCTCAGCCAGCTGTCAGTTGCAATTAGTGCCACTATAACGCTGTCAGGGCTGGGCTGCCACAGTGAAAGCCCTGAAGACAGACAGGCCAATGAAAAGTTGGATCAAAGAGCTCTCTACTTCATCGTTCTCCGTCTTTCCTTGAACCAAGTGAGTTCGATCTCCAAGTGTCTGAGGAATTTCACCTAGTAGGATTTTTTTTTTCCTGTGGATTGAGTGCTTAGAAGACTGGATGACACTGGAATAGGAATTGAAAGGCTTCTCTTTAGTTCTGTTCAGTTACTTAGAATGTGCTCAAATGAGTCACTCCACATGTGGGGTCAGTTTCTGCATCTGATGATAATAATAACAATGTTTACTTCACTAAGCGTGTTTATGTACTAGTTAGTGAACTGAATATTTAATATGTACTCTCTAACTCCTGCCCTATCTACCTCATAGGGATCCTCTCAGGATCAAATAAAATGCAGACTTCCTTAAAGACTTAACATAAAGGGGTGGAGAGACGGCCCAGGTTCAATTCCCCGGCCTTCTACTTAAAGCCAGAGGCCAAAAAGTGGCACTTGCATCTAGTGCTTGCTTGTAGTGGTGAGTGACCTTGATGAGCCCTAACACCCACCTCCCACATACATGTACAAATGTGCAAATAAATAAATATTCTTTTTTTAAAATAAATATTCTTAAAGCTTTAACATAAAACTACCAATGACCTAGCAATTCCATTCCTAGGTATATACCCCAAAGAATTGAAAACAAAGACTAAAATAAATATTTGTTCATGTCAATATTATTCACAATAGCCAAAAGGTAGGAACAATCCAAATGCCCAGCCATGGATGAAAGAATAAACAAATGGGGTAAATATATATCATATATCATACTATCTAACCGTAAAAATAAAAGAAGTAAACAGTCATTATGTCTATATCAGTTACTTTCTCATAGCTATAAACAAATACCCAGCCAGAAGCAACTTAGAGAAGAAAATGATTAATTTTGACTTATAGCTCCAAAGGGTAGATTCCATCATGGCAGGAAAGATATGGCAGGAATGGGAAAAAGGGTATCACATCTTCATATCAGCATGGAGGAAGTAGAGAGAAAGAACAGCAAGCAGGACTGGACTATAAAGCTTCAAGGCTTTGTGTCTGGTATTTGGGACTCGTGATGAAATCCTATGACTCCAAAAGGCTTGGGGAGCTCTGTCCCTCCAGCTGTGCTGCCCATAGTGTCTCTCATGGGATGGATCTGCCCTGAGTCTGTAGCTTTTCTTAGCAGCTGTCCCATGGTCCTGGCATCTCTTAACATCCTGAGGTCTCCATTACAATTTAGGGCTCATGTTCACAGCTTCATGCAGTGACTTTGACCCTGCCTCACACTGCTTATCTTCAGCAGTTCTCTGGAACCATGGTACAATAGTCCATGACCTCCTACATTTTGTATCTTTCATTCTTCCAAAGTGAGTACATGGGCATTGCTGCCAAGTTCTATAAGAATTTGCATTCTTATTAGCCTAAGATTTCAATAAATAAGATCATGCCCTCAGGGCATCTTTCCTATCATCCCAGTACAGAGCAGTTGGCTTATTTTAAACAGTGGTAGTCTCCTTAATAATTACAGCTGAAAGGCTATAGTCTTGGGTGTGGGATTTTAAAACTTGTTCACATTTATCAAACTTCACATTTTTTCATATCTTTTTTGCCCTATACTTTGTTCTCTTTCATTGTATATTTGAATCTGGGAAGCTAAAAGAAGCCACATACCACAGATTCAAGGTTTTTCTGCCTTGAACTTTTTTTCTACCAGACACATTAGCCCATTACTTTTAAACTCAACCTAACTCTAGTTCTCAGGACATGGGAAGAATACAGCAAATTGAATCATTAGCCCAGTTCCCAATAGCGTTCACATTCCCCTCTGAAAGCTCATAAGCCAAACCTTCATTGTTCCCATTTTTCTTGGCCTTCTGATCTTTCAAGCTCCCACCAGAATGGTTTATCTAGTTCAAAATTCCAAATCCTTCAATATTCCTCCTGAAAACCAGTTCCAAAAGATTAAGAACCATATAGTCAGGTTTATCACAACAATGACCTCACTTCTCGGTACCAATTTTCTGTACCACTTTCTTGTTGCTATGAACTTTGAAAAGAAAAGGGTTTATTTTGTCTTACAGTTCCAAAGGGCAGAATCCATCATGGTGAAAAAGGCATGGTTATAAAGGAATGAAACAGGAAACTGGAATCCCATCAACAAGGAGGAAGGAGAGAGAGAGAGAGGGAGAGAGCGAGAGAGAGAGAGAGAGAGAGAGAGAGAGAGAATAGCTATAAAGCCCAGTAACACCTTTCCTCCAGCAAGGTTCTACTTCCTAAAGGTTCCACAACCTTCCAGAGCAGCTTCACCAGCTAGAGATTAAGTATTTAAACACATGAGACTATTTGGGGAAGATTTACCTTCAAACCACCTCAATGGTTTATGCCTATAATCCCAGCACTTGGGAAACTGAGGCAGGAAGATCAATGAGAGCTCAGAGCTAACCTGGACTACTATGAGTTTCAGGCGTCTAGACCTCCATACCAGTTTGAGCTACAAAGTAAGAGCTTATCTCCAAAATAAAAGGAAAGAAGTAGTGTTACATGCTACAACTTGGTTGAACCTTGAACACGGCATGCTAAGTGAAGAAGCCAGGCACTATGTGTTCCTTTTATATGAACTATTGGGAAAGGCAAATCCGTAGAAGCAGAACAGAGGAGTGGTTGCTAGAAGTGGAGGATGGGGGATGGGGGATGGGGGTAGGGGCGGGGGATGGGGATGGATTGCTAAATGGGTACAGAGTGTTCTTCTGGGGTGATAAAAATCTTGTAATCAAGAAAGGTGGTGACTGGGCAACATTGTGAATGCACAAAATGCCACCAAATTGTTCACTTTAATGGCTAATTGTATATTATGTGAATTTCATCTCAATAACATGTATATATGCCTGCAATGCAGTCATCTGTGTGTGTAGCACTAAGATGAAAAGGGGTGAGGCAGCTTCCTTCACGTCCCTGTGAAAGCATATTGCAGCCATGCTCTACCACATATGGTTGAGTTCAGCCTCCCGGGCCAGTGTTATTGCTAGATCTCGAGGCATATGCTAACCATGCATACACTGATGTGCCCACAGGCTGTGGCGCTCCCAGAGTACACAGCTCCCATGTGGAACACCCTCCACAGTGAGCAACGTGTGCGAGAGCTCCTAAATTGTTCCTCTCAGGTACCTATGAATGATCAGTGAACACAATGAGTTCCTGTTTGCTCTGAACCTCTTCACACACACACACACACACACACACACACACACACACACACACACACACACACACAGAGGCTTTTAGCAGGCTCAAGCATAGGAGAGTCAGGCCTGGCTCAGGAGATGATAGAAACAGAAAAACCACCAGGAGTGGGAGGTTTCAGGGGCAGTGGCCATAATACAATGTGCAGGCAGGATATGCTCTTAGCTAAATAAGTAGCATGTCACACTCTCCTGGCACCTCCTCCCACACTTAAATGGTCCTGCTGTCCTTCAGATAGTCCTTGGGGAGGGAAGGGCCAGGACAGGAGCCAGAGCCTGGGAGGGATTCATGTGTACCATAGAGAAGGGGGTTCCTGGGTTATTGCTGTTTTAGGTACTTGGGGACTGGTATTCAGGCCTCTGATTTCATTGGGATTCTTAATTTTCATAAAGACCCCAGCCAGGCTAAGCAGACCAGGCAGTGTGGTGCTGCTACTGAGCACACCAGGTAAAAGCAATTTCACTGCTGGCCAAGGAGCAGGAGGCACAAGCTCTCCTTGCCCATCCTGCCTTTGGGATGCAGGGGTGTATTGGGGTCTTGGCCATGCACCTTTAGGCTGGCTGCCTGATGCTCCTGAGCCCACAGGCTGTGTTGACCCCCCCAAAAAAATAGAGTCAGATGAACTCTGAATTGTAAAGCTAAAAGTGGAAGCGAGTGCATGTCTCAGGCTCCTGTCCTCTGGGTATCACACATATTGCCCACTAGTAGCATTCTGGGCTCCTTCTATCAGGTGGCCAAGTCCATTCCACTTCTGGACACCACAGGCTGAGGTAATAATGGTTCTTTAGTGTTTCCTTCCATATTCCCAGGCCTGGGAGAAGCTGCTGGAAGCCACAGATTATGCCTAACACATTATAGCCCCTGCCCTCAGATCACTATAACCATCATGACAGGCATGAAAATACTCTGAAGAGACACATGTTCCCCTCCCCTTGGCTATCAGACTCTTGAGACAATGGTCCTCAAGAAACTGAAATTCCCCCAGCTGTCTCATACTGG
>PVHP010055267.1:0-10083 GCA_004024765.1 Zapus hudsonius | reverse complement strand
TCTCTCTCTCTCTCTCTCTCTCTCTCTCTCTCTCTCTCTCTCTCTCTGCATGTATCTTTCTGCTTGCAAATAAAGAAAATATTTAAAAAAAGACACCACCTTCTGCTATTAGGTGCCACCGCCATTCTAGTGCCCACCACTGATACCCGGCCATTATTACCTGCTGCTTCTCGTGGGCCGCCCTTTACCAACGGTGTTGTCTGGCCCTTGCCCTCCCTCCTCCCTGGGTGTCACCCATGCATTCTCCCACCAGCATCCCCAGCATGGACAGATGACATTTATTGAGCACCGACAGCCCCAGACTCTACAGAGCGCACAAGGTGCGGCCCTCACAACCCTGGGGTGTGCAGGCCCCACTTTCCAGCTGGGGGGGCCCTTCCTCACCACTTTCCTGAGCGCAATAAATAACGGAGAAGAGACGGGACAGGAGCCCCCACACTGGCTTGGGTGACTCCATGGGAGTGAGAGGTGGAGCTTGGGGCAGAAGCCTGGGGACCAGAGGGTCCTGGGGCCTCTCCAGCATCTCCATGGGCCCTCACCTCTGGGGTCCCAGGAGGGTGTGGGGGACACGCAGCAGCTGAAATGCGCTGGACAGAAGTGGGTGGGAGCGGGGAGCAGGGTCCAGGGCTGGGCTGCAGCTGGAGGCCCACCCCTACGAAAACCCCTAGAGAGGGGCATCCTCAGTCCTCCATTTGGGATGAAAATTCTGCTGGCGGCCATCACAGCTGGAGTTCCCTAGGTTGTCCAGAGGCACCACCACCTCGTCTGGGCTCGAGTTCTTGTTCAGCTCCACCACACGGGGTACCACTGATGACCAGCGATCTGGACAGTGAGTAGTATAGGCGGAGGTGAGAGTTGGTGGAGAGCCTGTGCATGCATTGAGCACCACTGTGTACCTGACACACTACAGTGATCTAAAGTGGGCATGTATCTATTATGCCCAGTTTACAGAGGTAAAAAATAAAAATAGGCTAGCAGGGGTCAAGGTGTCTGCCCACGAGAACACAGGGGTGCGTGGAGGAGCAAGTACTCAGACGTAAGTCAGGATGCCCTGGGTGCCATGCGCTCCCCTTGGCCTCTCTTGCCCTCAAGATCCGGTGGCGAACTAGGAAGCGTTCTCCACCACGGGATTGGCTAAGGATCTAATCTTCATTCTTCATGTGGGCTCTTGGCTCGGCGTACGGAGGAGGCTCAGGGCAAAGCCGCAAAAGTGGAGTGGCCCAGGCATTCACAAGCCACAGGGAAATCCATTGGCAACCCATCCCACAGACATGGACACTGAGTCCCAGGTCAAACAAAGGACAGACAGGGCCCCACTAAACCCAGGCTCACCCCTCCGGAGGCGGCCCACGGTGTGCGAGAAGCCATAGTACTGGTAGGTGTCACTCTTGCCCGGGTCTTCATTGATGATTCCCAGGTTCTGGTTCCAGTGAGACCAGTTCACCTCATCCACCCTGTGGTGCAGGGGTGGGAGGAGCAGAGGGTCAGGGGAGCCTCCCCCCAAAGATGCCTTGTGTCTCCACCTCCAGGTGGCCTCCCTGCTCTGTCACTCCCAGTATTCACCTCCTAGTTTTGTCCTCTAACGATGAAATAGACATAACAGAATTTGCCATTTCAATCACAACCCAGCAGCTTTAACGACACTCAGTGTTGGACAAGTGCTGTTCCCATGAAACAACAGCCCCCATCTCTTCCCCCTGCCCTGGTCCCTGCCTCTGTTGACACTTCCAATAAATGGAACCATGCCTCGTGTGACTAGCTTGTACTTAGCGTAATGCTGATGAAGCTCTAACAGGGGCTGGAACTTCATTCCTTTTAATGGCCAAGTAATATTCTAGAACATAGCAATTCCATCCCTTATTCATTCATTTGTTGGCAGATATGTTCCTTGATATAATTTCCTTTTTGTTTGTTTTTTGAGATCAGGTCTCACTCTAGCCCAGGCTGACCTGGAATTCACTATGGAGTCTCACGGTGATCCTCCTACCTCTGTCTCCCGAGTGCCATCACATCTGGCTAATTTCCTTTTTTTATTAGGATATTGGTAAAGTCTGGTGTTAGCTTCTTGGGCTAAATTAGCCCAATATAATTTGTACTTTAAAAATTATTTGTTATCTTTTATGCAGCCTCTGTTTTTTTGTGGGGGGGGGGGCAAAGGTAGGAGGATCGATGTGAGTTCAAGGCCAGCCTGAGACTAGATAGTGAATTCCAGGTCAGCCTGGACTAGAGCGAGACCCTCTCTCAAAACAACAACAACAACAACGGCTGGAGAGATGGCTTAGCAGTTAAGGCGTTTGCCTGCAAAGCAAAAGGACCTGAGTTCAATTCCCCAGGACCCACGTAAAGCCAGATGTACAAGGTGGCGCATGTGTCTGAAGTTCGTTTGCAGTGTACCCATTCTCTCTCTCTCTGTCTGCTTCTCTCCCTCATATTAATTAATTTAGTAAGTAAAAAAAAAATAGTAAGCCGGGCATGGTGGCGCACGCCTTTAATCCCAGCACTCGGGAGGCAGAGGTAGGAGGATCGTGGTGAGTTCAAGGCCACCCTGAGATTCCATAGTGAATTCCAGGTCAGCCTGGACTAGAGCGAGACCCTACCTTGAAAAACCAAAAAAAAAAAAATAGTAAGTTAGGAAAGTCCCAAGTCCTGGAAACTGCTAATTCCTCAGCCTCTAGTTCAGCCATGACATAGAATCTCACCTGTTGGTGATGGACAGAGGGTAATGTGTTGAGACAAGCATCCCCTCCAGGTCTCTGCCACCCTCAGCAAGGGTCAGAAGAGTGGGTGGGCATCCCAAAAGGTGTGGCATGCTAGACAAAAACCTGTGCCAATGTAATTGCACAGCTGGTCTTCTGTGTCACTGTCCCCATTTTACAGGCTAAGGAACTGAGGCCAATGGAAACAAACTGATTGCCCAAAATCAGTGGGACGGAGTCCCATCCTCCTAGGGGATGGGCTTCTGCCGTCCCAGCCTCACCTGAAGCACCACCTGCGGTCCGGAGTGCCATCCGAGCTCTTGCCCACGGTCACCATCTCCCCAGAGCGGAAGGCCTTTCTCAGGAACACAGGGAAGGAACGCTCAATGTCCAGGATGGTGGTGGCCCACTGTGGGGATGGACGGAAGGAGACCTGTGACCCTCCCAGCTTGCACCACACACATGGGAACATTAGATGTTTTGGAGAAGAGGAATTTCAGGTAGGGTCTCGCTCTAGCCCAGGCTGACCTGGAATTCACTATGCAGTCTCAGGGTGGCCTCAAACTCACGGCGATCCTCCTACCTCTGCCTCCCGAGTGCTGGGATTAAAGGTGTGCGTCACCACACCTGGCTTGTTCCACCTTATTTTTTTGAGATAAGGTTTTTCACCGAACCTAGACCTCACTGGCTCAGCTAGACAAATTGGCCAGCAAACCCCTGGGATCCTCCTGTCCCTGCCCCCCCAGGCAGGATGACAGGAAGACATCACCAATGCCTAATAGCTTTTCCATGACTGCTGACGATCTGGTCCTTACGCCTACACAGCAAGCACGTTCTGACCCAGCCATCTCTTCACAGAATCTCTTATCTTTCCCAGTTTTTCTTTTTCTTTTTCCATTTTGAAATAGGGTGGTTTGGGGAAACCAAGGCCCAGGGAGGTAAGCAGTGTGGGTCAAGCTTACCAGCAGACTTCAACCGTTTCCTCTCATACCCAGACAGGGTGACTTTGGGGTTTTGACCTTGGGGAAATTTTTCCTCCCTGCATGATTTCCATGAAACATGCCCAGTGACGGTGACTGTGGGTGCTGCTGTCCCTGGCTTGTGGTGGCACTTTACAGTGAATGTCCTAGTTTGCAGACTGTCCTGGTTTGTGGAAGCCTCTGCTGTCCGGAACTACAAAGAAACTCTTGGAGAAGCCAAGACCAGTCCCTCCTGGGCCACATGTCCCTCTGTGACACCATGTTCAGGGGGCATGGGCACGTACAGACACACACACACACACACACACACACACACACACACACACACACACACACACGCACCAGGCAGCTCTAAGACAATAATCCAGGCAGGGAAGTGGAGGCAGCCTGGCGTGAGTGGATGCGGGAGTGCCAGCCGGGCCTCACCTGAAGCTTCCAGATGTGTTTGCTCTCCTTGGAGACCTGGCCCACGGTCTCGCCCATGAGGGCGATCAGCATGTTGAGCAGGAGCACAAAGGTGAGGATGATGTAGGTGACCAGCAGGAGGATGAAGACCATGGGGTACTTGGCGCTGCTCAGCATCTCCAGGTCGCCCATGCCGATGGTCAGCTTGAAGAGGTCCAGCAGGAAAGTGCTGAAGGTCTGGCTGTCACGGCACGCCGGGTAGGTGGGCACTGTGCAATTGGTCTGGTCCTCGGTGCACACCTTCATGTGGGCACACGGGTTCAGGAGCGTGACCAGGGCTGCGGCAGGGACAGGGGTGCAGGAGTGTGAAAGGTGGCGGTGGCATTTCCATTGGATGAGAGAGGGAAAGCTGAGGCTGGGGGAGAGGAGAGTGGGACCCCAGTTCACCCAGTGAAAAACCAAGCCAGGGGGCAAAGCCACACCACACCTTGTCAACTCTGTCCAGGACTTGTGCTCGAGAACACAGGAACCGATAGAAGATGAACTGGGCACTCTTGTTCATGGTTTCTATTGTTGTGCCCATAACAGACATTCCTAATGGATCACAGAATGCTTTTTTCTGACCAGGTCTCAAAATCCTTCTCCTTACAGTGGTTCAACATCCATTACACAATTACATTACACATTACACATTACATCATCATTTTTTTTAAAAAAGTTATTTATTTGCGAGCAGAGAAAGAAGAGAAAAAGATAGGGAAAAGAGGTGCACCGGGGCCTCCAGTCACTACAAGCAAGACCTCAGAAGTCTTTGGTTGTTGCTTATTTATTTTTTTTTCGAGGTAGGGTCTCGCTCCAGCCCAGGCTGACCTGGAATTCACTATGTAGTCTCAGGGTGGCCTTGAACTCATGCTGATCCTCCTACCTCTGCATCTTGAATGCTGGGACTAAAGGCGTGTGCGCCACCACACTTGGCATCAGAAGTCTTTGTTCTTTCTCCAAACTTGCTGATAAGGGATTTCAGGACAGGGTCTAGTGCTGCCTAATCCGGAGAAGTCCCCCCCTCCCCCCAGGGAGAAATGATCACTGGTTACAACTGGAAGGGCACGTGTATTGGCACCCAGTGGGCGAAGTCAGAACAGCCACAGGAGCGACATGTCTGACCTCACATGTCAACAACTGCCTCTGTCCACAGAAGTCTTGGGAGCATTCCTGAGGACAAGCTGCCACCAGGATCCTTCGTCTCCCTCCACACGGACCCAGGAAGGAAATACCAGGCTGAAACCAAGCACCCATCCTGCCTGTCACACCTGGCACACTCCGAGAGCTCAAGATCTTGGCATCTTTTTTTTTTTTTTTTTGATCCTCCTACCTCTGCCTCTCAAGCACTGGGATTAAAGGTGAGCACCACCACACCCAGCTGACATCATCTTTTTTTTTTTTTTTAAATATTTTATTTGTTCATTTTTCAAGCAGAGATGAGAGAGAAAGAGAGAGAGAGAGAGAGAGAGAGAGAGAGAGAGAGAGAGAGGGGGGGGGGGCACCAGGGCCACCACCTTGTGGGTCTGGCGTATGTGGGTCCTGGGGAATTGAACCGGGGGCCTCAGGCACTGGAGACAAGTGCCTTAACCGCTGAGCCATATCTCCAGCCCACATCATCTTTTTTTTAAAAAAATGTTATTTATTTGCAAGCAGAGAAAGAAGGGAAAAAGATAGGGAAAAGAGGTGCACCAGGGCCTCCAGCCACTACAAGCAAACTCCAGATGCATGCACCACTTTGTGCCTCTGGCTTTATGTGGGTACTGGAGAATCAAACTCAGGTCCTTCTGCTTTGCAGACAAGCACCTTAACCACTGAGCCATCTCTCCAGCCTCTGGCATTAGCTTTTACACTCAGGCACAGCTTCAGAGTTTTAGCAGCAACAAGCTGTCGATAAGTCAGGCAGGGCATGCACGAGGTATGAGGAGGTTGGAGCCCTTTAGTCAGAGAGGCATAAAATACCACAAACATGTTTCAATTCTCATAATAAAGCATTATGTCTAATTGTGTAATGGATGTGAACCACCGTGAGGAGAAGGATTTTGAGACCTGGTCAGAAAAAAGCATTCTGTGATCCATTAGGAATGTCTGTTATGGGCACAACAATAGAAACCATGAACAAGAGTGCCCAGTTCATCTTCTATCCGTTCCTGTGTTCTGGAGCACAAGTCCTGGACAGAGTTGACCACAATGTTCTGGCTTTAGTCCCATACTTCTCCTGCCTCAATCCCTACCATCGGGACCAGAGCAGAGCTGACTTCCCACTTCACTGGATCGTTCTTCCCAGGCTTTCCCCTGGGAGGGGAAAGCTGTATCCTATTCCTAACTCCCCATCTGCTTGCCCCAAATCATTTAAGCAGAACTCTACCACCATCTGGTTAAAATACTGCTTTTATCAGATTCCAGCTGCCAACTAGTCCCCAAATGAACCTGCCCACATGGGACTGTGGTCTGGTGCAGCCTAAATTGCCCACTTCCCTTCTTAGATACATGACATTAGTCACTCAGTTTTCAGGGAATGGCCCAGTGGCTTGATCCCTGGACCTTCTCCCGTGGCCTATGCCACAGCGGTCCCAGCATGCCTCAGTGTGACATCATGGTGCCATAGAGAGACTTCTGAGGAAACAGACTGGCACCCCTTCGGTGCAGCTTTGCAGCCTCTGCCTCCATGAAGTGGAGTCCCCTTCTGTCCAGCTGAATCGGGGCTGGCCTGGAAGCCGCCTTAGCCAACACAGTAATGCTGGGCCAGGCTGGACTTCAACACCTGAGTGGAACCGAAGCCCCACATGAATGAGCATAAGCTTGCTGGTGCGAGGATGAGTGACCACGTGGAAGACAGCCACGTCCCCCACCCAGGTCACTCCCCTAGACCAGTTGGCTGGTCACTGACCTGCCATCTGACCACAGACACAGGGACCTGCCGAGGTCAGCCACACCTCATTCCATCCACATGACCACAAGCAATCATAACCAGCGGGCGTTTGAAGCAACTACATTCTTGTAACTTCTTCTTTTTTTTGTTTTTTGGTTTTTCAAGGTAGGGTCTCGCTCTAGCCCAGGCTGACCTGGAATTCACTATGTAGTCTCAGGCTGGCCTTGAACTCAAGGCAATCCTCCTACCTCTGCCTCCCGAGTGCTGGGATTAAAGGCGTGCGCCACCACACCCGGCTCTCATAGCTTCTTTTGCAAAACAGCTAATATGCCAACTTGACACTAGCTTTTGACCACAAACAGTCTTGTCAAGTTCCCTAAGCCTCAGTTTCCTGATCTGAAAAGGGGGTTAATAAAGGCACTTGCCTTGCAGCTTGCTGGGAGGAGGGACGAGGCAGACATGGTCTTGGTCATGAGACCTCCCCCAATGTTCCTTGTCCTCAGTCCATGATGGCTCCTGGTCCAGGCCTCATGTCTCCACCAGGCCCCCACCAGCCCACCTGGGCACCAGAGCTCACCTGAAGCATAGCCGACCATGAAGAGCAGGTAGACCAGCAGGAAGCGGAAGAGGTCTTTGAAGAGAATCTAACGCCACCCCAGGGAGAATGTGGAGGAAAGCAGATAGGGATTTCTTATTGTCACCCCTCGTCCATCCCACCCTTCTCTCCAGCCCTCATCTTATCTCGCCACCATGCTGGACTGTGCCTCAGGTCTGCTAGCACGTAAAACAAGTGCATGTTGGGTATGATGCCCCCATAGGGACAACCAAGTTCAGGGGTCCCCCCATCCCTCCATACCTTCTGGATCATGATGCTATAGGTCCCTGTCAGTTTCAGCCCACGGGTGAAGTAAAGGGCATTCATCCAGCCCAGGACCAGGGCAAAAACCATGACAGCCAGATAGGCCTCAATTCCTGCTAGGTAGAGGGCCGCAGAGACGATCACCAGCACCGAGTAGATGAAGCTATAGGGAAGCCAAGACCAAAAGAGGGCCAGAGGGGTGAGGGGCAATGAGGCCTTGGAGAGGGAGATATGTTCCCCAGCCCTCCAATGCTTTCTGAATCCCAGAAGAGAAGTGCAGTAGCTTTGTTAACCAGACCTTTCTATTACTGGACAACTGATATGTGTGAATCGGCTCCAAGACCCTACAAAAAAAACCCAAAGTACCATCCTTTGGAATTGCTAAAGAAAGACTCAGTGTTTGATGGAGATTTTATGGCTAAATAAATCTCATTGTTCTCTCTGAGAGGAATGAAAAAATAGCACAGAAACAATGACATCCACATCTGGTGCCCAAGACAGACATCACTAATCGGTCACAGAACTCCCCGTTAAAAAAAGACAGTTTCAAATTTCTCAACCATAATACTCTAAGTACACATTAGCAACATTATTTCTTTTTTTTTTTTTCCCCCGAGGTAGGGTCTCGCTGTAGCCCAGGCTGACCTTGAATTTACTATGTAGTCTCAGGCTGGCCTCGAACTCACAGCAATCCTCCTACCTCTGCCTCCCGAATGCTGGGATTAAAGGCATGCACCACCACGCCCAGCTAGCAACATTATTTCTATCCATGGTGCATATGAACTCCCTGGCTACCAGCCTATTTCTTCAACCAGAAGACCCTTTGCCTGACCTTGGCCTTACCTGTCTGTGTGAATTCACTCCTAATAATACCCCCTCTCTCGCCTTCTCGACAACCATCCTCACTCAGAAGGGACCCCCTACTCACTACAGCAGCTGGAAGGAGCCATCAATGAAGAGAGAATTCACTCCAGGACATTTCTTCATGAACAAGTCTTTGATCTGGAAGAGTGGAGAAAGCCTGTGATGGGAGGAGCCAGAAGGAGAACCCCAGAGGAGGGAGAGGAGGAGAGAGGAGGCAGGAAGTCCCAGTACAGGAACACGAAGCCCTGGGGTTCCCTTTCCCAGGAGGAAAGAGCAGAGGACAGATTCTAGGTTAGAGCCAGAAGAGGGCGAGGAGGAGGGACAGGAAAAAGAGGGAAGGAACCCTGGGGCCAAGCACTCACATTGGTGAAGAAGAACAGGACCCCCGTGAAGAGCGTGATGATCTCACCAGCCAGCCTCAGGTAGTCCACAGTGGTGCTGTAAGGGTAGGGGGGCTGGGAGACAGGTTCAAAGCTCTCACCTGCCCTGCTAACATCTGGCCCCATCCAGATGTTCCCCAGTGTCCCAAACATCTGGATCCTCCTCCTTCACTGTCTCCCTCCTGGCCTCCAGGCTCAGAGCCCCCTGGGTACTGGTGGCACCTTCCTGACCATTCCTCCACCGTTTCCAGGCCCTCCCACGGGGGACCCAGAAGGACCCTGCGGGGGTCCCGGTCCTCCTGGGTTCCTCAGCACTCACAGTGCCCTCCAGCGGCTGGTAGTAGGCAGTGAGGGTGAAGATGACCATGGCGCACAGGTAGGAGACCACGTTGATGTAGAAGGAGACAGCCCCAAACTTGCGCCATTTGTCCCGAAGCAGCTCGTTGATGGGTTCCACGGCCAGCATCTCGTGGCGGTTCTGTGAGAGGCAGGGGATGGGGCCACCTTGCCAAGGCTGGGGACCCTGCGCAGGCTCACTCCGCTCCCCCCCCCCCAGCTCTTCCTCTCCCCATGGATCCGCTCTGCAGCCACACTGTGGGTTCCATCCGTGGGGAGGTGGATGGGGGGCGGTCAGCATTCAAAGCTCTGCCCCACTTCTTGCTCTTCCCTTCTGTTCTAGAACCAGATCCAGAAAGCCCCTTAAAGAACATTCATTCTAGGGCTGGAGAGATGGCTCAGCGGTTAAGGCACTTGCCCTGGGTTCAATTCCCCAGGACCCACATAAGCCAGACCCAGTGGCCCTGGTGCATTCTCATTCTCTCTCTCTCTCTCTCTCTCTCTCTCTCTCTCTCTCTCTCTCTCCTTGAAAATGAATAAATAAAATATTTTTTTTAAAAAAAGAACATTCATTCTAGGGCTGGAGAGATGGCTCAGCGGTTAAGGCACTTGCCCTGGGTTCAATTCCCCAGGACCCACATAAGCCAGACCC